>PVJO010017596.1:0-38792 GCA_004026905.1 Hystrix cristata | reverse complement strand
AAAAAAGAATGTTGGTGGGAGGACAGCAGAAGATAGTACAGTGTCACCAGAGAGGAAGCATAGATTTTACGTATGTTAATGGGTTCAGACCTTGCCGGCGCCTTTGTCCCGCTGGCTGCCGGGGCCTCTCACCTGGCTGGCTGGCTGGCTGAAAAGTCCCGCGGTTACCAAGCACCTCCCCTCCACCTTCGTGTGTCCAGGGCGGGAGGGGGAACTCTCTCTGTCGCCTGGCAACGGATGTCGCAGGGCGGGATCGCTTTGCAGGCTTTGTCCGGCTGCGGGGCCTCTCTCTCACCTGGCTGGCTGAAAAGTCCGCTATTTTTTTTTTTTTTATTTTGAGACTGGGTCTCACTAAATCACTAAATTGCCCAGGCTGGACTCAAAGTTGTGATCCTCCTGCCTCAGCTTCCCAGAATGCTGGGATTACAGGTGTGTACCACCTTGCCTGGCTCTATGTCCAACACTCTTGGACTTCCAACATGGGAGATTTATGACTGACTGTTGGATTGGGCGAAGGGACTGTTGTCAAGAACAGTTTTATAACCTTTTCCTTCTGTGTCTATAGGGAATGCAGTTTCACAAAACAACTCAACTTCATCAGTAGTGAATGGGATTATGGAGGAGTCAATAACTCTCCACCTGAAGTTTCCCGTGGGAGAAAAGTTCAAGTTTATCATCCAGCATTACAATGACATAATTATTGCCTTCATGCAGCTAACGGAACTTGGAAGCTCACAGTTCCTGAGGCCACATCCCAAACCTCATGGAGAGAACAGGTGAGCTTCACCTGGTCCTACTCCTTGCACCTCAGCAATCTGACAATGGCAGACTCAGGATCTTGCATAGTCGTAATAAGTACAGAAACCTCTCAGGTGCTTTCCAGTTACTCTGTGGCCTCTTCAGCGAGTGAGGGGCTAGGAGACCAGGTGCCTCCTGCTGAGGGTATGTAAGGTGGCCAGTGAGGCTCAGGGCCTATAGCCCTTGGTGAATGTGGTCTCTTAGTTTCACTCTTTTGGCCAGTGCAGAATCCTTCCAACGTGGATCTTTCTTTTTTCTTTTTTGTCTTTCTTTGGTCCCTAGTTGTTCTTGGCTGATGGGTGTGTTTGTGGCTGTTAAAAAAACAAAACACGTACACAAGAAATGAAAATGAAAGAGTCAGAGATCTTTCTCCCGAAGAGGTCTGATTTTTTGCTGTGTTGTCTCCCAAGGACTTACTTGAGTCCTCTCCTTGTGGCGTGGCCTAGAAAGACCCTTTATTGCTGTTTGTGGTTTTTTCCAATGATTTTTTTTTTTTCAAGGAAAGCAGCTAGGAAAGCCTCACCTTCAAGTGGATTCCATTATTTCTGAGAATAGGATTCGTACTGACACCCTGAGGTGTTCTGTGCAGGCAAGAGGAAAGACCATCACAAGCAGGTGGATACTGATGGAACAAAGGCCTGTTGTGTCCCAGGAAGAAAGTGTCCTCAGTAACTCCTGGAGCCTTCCCGGTCTGGATCAGGGCTACAGCTGCACTGCAGCAAGCCCTGTTAGCAATGCAGCTCCATTCCCATCCTTGCTGGCCCTTCTGGTTTCTCTAGTACCTCTAGGAAATGCTTCAGGAAGCTTTAGAAGGAGCCCAGAAAACTGAACAGCAGCCCACCACACCTGCCCCCAAGCGCCTTCCACTGACATATGCATGGTCTTTCTTCTAGTTCTACTTCCTCTCGTTCAAGTTCAGAGGCAGCTGAAGGCAACTACTGCAGGATGAAATGAATTTTCCTGTGGAAGGGGCATTTCTTTTTCCTTGTGTTTTGGGGCATTTCTTTTTCCTTGTGTTTCTGGGCGTTCTAAGAACTGGACACATCTAAACACAGGTGCTCGACAAACACCTTAGGTCTAGCTCAGGGCAGTAAGAGGCCACCAGAGTCTCCAGGAAAGCCAGGCTGTGTCCAGAGGAGGTCACCACCTTTCTGTGGCTCAGCAGAATTGCATTTATTGAAATACACTTTTTTTTTCAAGGTGTGGTACTGTGGATTGTCAAAGGCCACTGGGATAAAATACTGTTACCTTTTCATTTGTAAGCCCATGTGCATAGACTTATATAAGAATGAAGCAGTTTGGGCAAGAAGAACTAAAATAACTTTATGAATACCATATGTTATCTAGTCTAAAAATATCTTTTTCTACATAATCTATGGTTTCTGAAATCAAAATAAGATATATCAGTGTGTATAGCTAAAAAGAATACATAGTGTGTTTTTCTCCTACAATATCATTATTCAAATGATATAGCTTTTAAAAATAAGTAGTGTCTTCTGTTGGTGGAAAAGTAAATTAGTACATCCATTTTGGAAACCAGTATGGTGATTCTTCAAAAAAGTAAAAATAAAATTACCATATGCTTCAGAAATCCCACTTCTGGGTGGATATCTGAAGAAAATGAAATAAGCCTGTTGAAGAGACATCTACATTCTTATATTGTAGCACTACGCACAATAGCCAAGACATGGCATCAACTTAAGTGTCCATCACTTAGGATGAATGGATAAAGAAAATGTAGTATGTATACATAATGTAATACTATTAACAATAGCATCAAGAAAAATTTGACCAAAAGACTCCTAGGATTAATAATCAAATTTAGGGGTTGGGGATTTAGCTCAGTGGTTAGAGTGCTTGCCTAGCGAGCACAAGGCCCTGAGTTCAATTCCCAGCACACACACACACACGAAAATCAAATTTAGTAGTGTAGCAGGATAAAAAAATCTATGCACAAAAATCAGTAGTGTTCCTATACACCAATGATGAACTCACTGAGAAAGAAGTTAGGAAAACAATAGCATTCATAATAGCATCAAGAAAAATCAGATGCTTAGGAATTAACCTAGCTAAGGAAGTTAAAGACCTCTACAACAAAAACTATATCATTTTGGTATGAAAATCAAAAGAACAAGCAAATAATAAAATAAATGCAAAAATTCAAGATTAAAGAATACTCAAAAAAGAAAAAAAATATATTTAATCACGCATCAAGTATAGTGCAATGGCCTACAATGAAAATTCAAATTGTAAAAATAAAAAGGTGATATAAAGTATTAAAACATCAATTTATGTGCAAAATTTAAAATGCAACTTATCATCTCAAAATATTTATTAAAAAACTGAAAATTTTTAAAATGGTAAAGGGACAAAGAGATGGAGGGAAAGAAGGGAACAGGGATAAAAAAAAAGTGTGTACTGACTTCACATGAAGAATATAATCATTATACGGTGCAACATGTACCAATACAAATTTAAAAATAAATAAAAAGTGGATGGTAGAATTTGTAAACCATGTTCATGCTGTCACTAGATGGTTGCACTCATAAATAAAAGTATCAGTCATTCTTTCTCAGTAAGGACTTGTCATCATGTGGAAACCATATTGTCTATAGAAATGTTTTTCACTGTGGTATATGCTGTAAGTTACCTATTCAACAGCTATTAATTTCTTTCTCCCTTGATTTTATTCGGGTAAGCAATGTACCTGTGAGGTAATGGTGACAACCCAATAATAGAACACAGCTGAGCTGAATTTGGAGTTTCCAAGTGGAACCTCCTGGAGTGTAACTCCAAAGGAGTCTGAGTCCAGTTTACAGAGGGTCTTTTATGGATAGGGTGGGGCCTGGTTTAGGTGGGGTGAGGCTAAAGGGTGACGCGTGAGACTGGGGGAGCAGGAATTGCTGAATACATGGCTGTAACAAAGGGCCCTGTGACCTAGCAAGGGTGTGTGCATTGTCCTAGCAGAGTAGGCATTGTTCTGGAATCAAACAGGGAAGTGGGTGTGGGGGGCTGTTTTTGTTCTTGAAGCTGAGGAACTCAAGGAGAAATGGGGTCAGTCCTATCCCATCCTACCCCGATGATCCATCTTCCTGAAGCCCTGCCTCTGAGCACAGGAGTCTAGGTGGACAATCCAAATCCAAACCGTAACATCACGAGAGGGACTTTGTTATAAGAGCAAATTTTCTTTGGCAAACTTTCTGTGTTTTACCATGTGATAGCCTCCACCATGTTATAATGTAGCACAAGGCCCTCATTTCAAATCTGAGCAGGTGCTGGCTCCATGCTCTTGGATTTCTCAGCTTCTAGAGCCATGGTCCCAAATAAATCTCTGTTCTTTATAAATTACCAAGTCTCAGGTATTGCTATAGCAATAAAGAAACACATTAAGACAAACTCCTAGGTATTTACTTAAGAGAATTAAATACATAATTCTATGAATAGACATATAGGAATATTAATATGCATAGTATCTCATTTTGTAATGGTCCCAAACTTGAAACAATCTAAATGTCTATAAACAATGAATGAATAAAGTGTGGCACATCCATATAATGAAATATTATTCAAAAACTAAAAGGAATGAACTA
The DNA here is from genome assembly GCA_004026905.1 of Hystrix cristata. NCBI lineage: Eukaryota > Metazoa > Chordata > Mammalia > Rodentia > Hystricidae > Hystrix > Hystrix cristata. The sequence goes on along the minus strand of PVJO010017596.1, from coordinate 34,404 downwards.
TGGATACATCTAAAACATAGATCTACCACAAAACAATTATTTTGAGTGAAAGACATCAGACAAAAATTAGAACTAACTTAAATCAAAGTTTTGAAAATTCGAACTGATCTATAGTGACAGAAAGCAGATCAATGGTTGCTTGGGAATGAATGTTGGGTAAGGTGAGGATTACAAAGGAACATGGGAAATCCTAGAGGTAATCAATATGAGTAGTGTCTTAATCATTGTAATATTTTCAAAGGTGAATACATAGGTAAATACTTAACAATTACATACCGTTAATATGTGTAGTCTGTTACATGTCAGTTACACCCCAATAAAGTTATAGAGAAATGTTAAGAGTGTTCTTGACCTAAAGAGCAATATCAAGTCATGTAAATAATACACAAATACTCAGAGTCCCCTAATGTGATGAGAGTGAGAAGAAGGAAAACAGTGTTTGAAGAAATGATGGCTAACGTATTTCAAATTTGATTAAAATTATAAATTTGCAGATACAAGAAGCTTGGTGCAACTCAAGCCAGAAACACACACACACACACACACACACACACTTCACACACACCACAAGCTACATCGTTACTTACAATATCATGCAAAAAAGCCATACAAATTTTACAAAGATATATACAAGTAAACAGATACATGTTGAACACAAAAGATGTCTATGCAGGAAAAGCGAATGGAATTGGGAAACACGAATGAATAGCATAAAAGAGGGACCTTAATGAACCAGTAAAAAGAATGTGCCCTAAATAAATGTATGGATAATTAACTCAATCCTTTGCATTTTTGAGGATAAAATATCACCACAGGAACGTCTTTGGAGCCTCGAACTGAAAAAACATGAGAAATATTTTATGCTCTCACAGCACTTCCCATATGTAAGGAATTGTTCTAAGTTGTTTTATGTATAATCTCATCGAATTTCAGACAACAAGGCCACAAAATAGGGGCTGTTACCATCACCCCATTTTAGAGATGGAAACACTAAGTACCAAGAGATTAAATAGTTTGCCCCAAGTAGCACAACTACTGAGCAGTGGAACCAGGATTTGGATCCAAGTAATCTGTTCCTAGACTCTGATGTGCTCTACTATTAAAAAAAAAAATAGCAGCTTTCAAGAATCCTTAACGAGGTGATAGGATTTTAAGCACATTTAGTTACAAGGTGATAGTAATAATGATGTGACAGGATTTTAAGTCAATTCTTTCTAAATCTTTACTGACAAGTTAACTCAACAAGCAGAAATAATTAGGGAAAACCCACCACACGGACAGTTTTGCATTGTACACGTAAAACACTTCCCTATTATAGAGTGCGGCACGTACCAAGATAAGGAAGGGGGGCTCGGTTGACTAAACTTTCTCTTGAATGGAATGAGGGGGCAGTATTGGGATCAAGAAGTGTAGACAGGTACCGAACATTACATCTAGTTGAGGGAGGAAAAAGTACTTTAAAAGGGATGTGACGTCTAAGATTGATCTTAAACGAGAAACCTTTCTATTTCGAAGGAAGAGATGGCAGGGTGCAGAAGGGGACTCCGGATAAAGAGACAACATAATTATTATTTATTAAACATCTGCTATGTTCCAGGTGCTTTGCTTGTTTTCTCACTAAATATGCCCAACAGCTACAGAAAGTAGACATTGTCACCTCTGCTGTTCAGACTGAAAAGCAAGCCATTAATGTTGTTTTGCCCTGATCTTATTTTCTCTCTGTTCGCCACTAAGCGGCTAGTCTCTCAAAACACAAGATTGAAGGTTATTCAGAGTTCCTGCTCATCCATCGCTGTGTACAAAGATTAAATCACATCCTTCCCGCTACCTAGAGAGTCAAATCCATTCTCCTCATCCCTCTGATATAACTTAGATATATGCTCTGTTTTTTTAATTGTGCAGTAGTCTCTAGGTTGAGCCCTTGCTGCGATTTTACCCCTTCCCTTTCACCAAACTGATGTTTCCAAAATAACCAAAAAAAAAAAAAAAACAAACTTTGTATTCATGTAACAGGAAGTTCAAAGGGGAAGCTGAGCAGTGTTGACTTAACCTGGAGATGCCAGCTCTGTCTCCCTGCCAGTCTCTCCTGCCTGCCTCCTCCATTGTTAGTGTCATTCTTTGGGTTCATAACAAGTCGTCTGGCAGCAGTTTTGACACTCACATTACAATACCGTGTCCAGTGAGAAGTAAAAAGTACCTCTTCTTGTTCCATTTTTTTTTTTTTTGAGTGAGAAAACTTCACCTGGAAGCCACTACAAAACTTTCTAAATTTGAATAGCTTTTATTCTATCATGTGTGGAGTTTGTGAACCCATCTCTGGTGAAGAAAATGCCATCTGTGGATTGGTTTGGGTCTGAAATACTGAGCTGGTCATAGGCAGGGCATGGGATTGTGAAAACAGCTTAGCTACTGAGGACTCCCGGATCCCAGAGAGCTGTCTCTTCCACCACTTGACTGCTGTGCAGTGGAGGCAGAGCAAAATTGATGTTGAGTAGAAAATCACGAACTCTCTATATGGAAAAGATGCAAACGCTGTCCAACTGACAGTACCCTTTGAGTTCTGGCCTCTACTTATCTCTTGGAACATATGCCCTGCTGCTCTTCTTTGCATCCATAAAATCAAGCCACGCCAACCACCTGCACTTCCTGAAAAAGCAAGTGTTCTTTCAGATGATTGTATTTTTTTATATATTTCTGTCTATATTGATGTGTTTCTCTGGATGGAGAGACAGACAGATAGTTTGCACTCCCTGGAATTGCTGGCCCTTTTGAGTAACTACAATGCACATTCTTCAAAATCAGCCTGAAGTATTTTCTCCCATGAAGCCTTTGTTGGTCTCAGTCCACCAGCCCCCACGGTCAGTTCTGAGCACACCAGGTGTGCCTCTCAACTGCAGCCTTTGCCCTCGCTCTCCTGCTTGAAGAGGATCGTGGGATTCTCTCTTTAGGTTTGTGGAATTCTCTTCGGGTTCGTGGGAGTCTCTTCAGGTTCATGGGATTCTCTTTAGCTTCATGGGATTCTCTTATTCCTTTTAAGTTTCTGTTGAAATGTCATTTCAATGAGGCCTATCCTGACTTCTCCTTTTTTTAAAATAGATTTTCATTAAAATTTATCAAAAATTACACAAACTTATAGGCCATTACACAAGCTTACAGACCACAATACATTGTGCATTTTGCTATGACAGGGAGCAATGTAAACAACCACATAGATGCAGCATTAAATCACAACTACATAAAGTTACTGTAGTACCTAGTGTACGTGTCACTGTTTTAAATTTGGGTTATTAGGTTCTTGTTTTTAAAATATCATTCTTCCTCTGGATTTCTTTTCCCCTCCCACTTTGCCCTCTTTTTGTTCCCTTGGACCTGTTGCCTATTAGCTTATATCTAACACTTTGTCTTTTTGTATCCATTGTTTACCTTTTTCTTTTGTTTGTATTTTGCCTCACTCAAATGAGGGATACCATACGGTAGTCAAGCTTGTGAGTCTAATTTATTTCACTCAACATTATATTTTCCAAGTCCATCCATTTTCCTATAAATGGCTCATATGTCATTCTTTATAGCTGAAGAGTATTCCATTATGTATAGATACCACATTTTGTTTATCCAGTTATCTATTGATGGGTATACAGATTGCTTCCAGAATTTAACTATTACAAATTATGCTGTTATAAACATTGTTGCGCCAGTATCTCTGTAGTATGATGTCTTTAGCTCTTCGGGGAAGATGCCTAGTAGAGGAAAGGCTGGGTCTTACAGGATTTCTACTTTCAGGCTTCTGAGAAATCGCCATACTGATTTCCATAACAGTCGTACTAATTTGCATTCCCACCAACAGTGTAGGAGGGTTCCCTTTTCACCACAGCTGCGCCAGCATTTGTTATTGTTTGACTTCCTAATGATTGTTATTCTTTCAGGGGTAAGGTGGAATCTTAGAGTTGTTTTAATTTGCCTTTCCCTAATAGCCATAGCTGTTGAACATTTTTTCATATATTTGTTGGCTATTTGTATTTCTTCCACTGTGAGGTATTTGTTCATTTCTCAGGCCCATTTCTTGAGTGAGTCATTGATTTTAGGTAGTTTAACATTTTTGAGTTCTTTGTATATTCTGGATATTAGTCTTCTGTCTGAGGAGTAGCTAGCAAAGATTTTTTTCTCATTCTGTGGGTTTTCTCTTCAGCCTACTAATTGACTCTTTCGCTGTACAGAAGCCCTTTAGTTTGCTGTAGTCCCAATTGTTGATTCTTGTTGTTATTTCCCGTGCGATTGAGGTTCTGTTTAGGAAGTCCTTTCCTACTCCTATGTCTTCGAGTGTTTTACCTATTTTTTCTTCCAGAAGGTTTAACGTTTCTGTGTTAAGGTTTAGATCTTTGATCCACTTTGATTTAATTTAGTATATAGTGAGAGATCTGGGTCCAGTTTAATTCTTCTACAAACTGACAACCAATTTTCCCAAACCCATTTGTTGAACAGGCTATCTTTCCTCCAAAGTATGCTTTTGGATCCTTTGTGAAAGATCATATATTTGAATATCTGACTTCTCTTTTTATAATCATAGCCTCCTTTTACCCCTTTCTTGCATCCCCTTATTGTGATATTTTTATTTAAAAAATTTGTTTACCCTTGCACTTATAAGCGTCACACATACTGTATAGTTTACTAATCTATTGTTTATTATTTGACTCCTGAGAGGAGACTATAAGCTGACCAAAGTGAGAGAAGTTTATTGTGTTTATTTGTGTATCCCAAAAGCCTAGGGAAGGACCTGTTCTATGAGGGCACAATTACCATCCATGGAATGAACAGACCAATGAAGGAATGAAGTATTCAGGCAGCTTCTAAGACGCAGGCGATTCTGAAAAGGGACACAGATTTGCAGAACGCAAGGACAGCATACATTTCTGATACTGACGTTGGGGAGATACATTTGCAGAAAACGCTAAAAATGCTACATTCTTACCTAATCTTACCGCGAACTTAAGAAATGTAACCTTTGACCACTGCTGAAACGATGCACATATGTTGTAATGGAAGCTGATAACTATAAAATTCCCCAAAATGAGCAGGAACATTTTGCCAAACAGCTTATACATATTCTATACCCATTGTATCTTTTTTCTTTAACACTTTACAGTCCAAGCTCTGTTTTTTAAAACTGCTTTTTAATTACTATATTTATTCTGTAGTTATACTTGGGCTTGTTCTTTACATTTATTTATTCACCTAGCTTCCGAAGGCATGTAAAGAGATTTTCCAGGTTAAGAATCACTTTTTCAGCCAGATATTGGTGGCTCATGCCCTTAATGTACGCTATTCAGGAGGCTGAGGCAGGAGGGTCATGAGTTCATTCGAGTGTAGCCTGGTCTTAAAATTTAAAATTTTTTAAAAGGACTAGGGATGTAGCTAAGTGCTTGAGTTCTCCTCATTCAACTCCTGCTACTGCAATCAATCAATCATTCAGTCAGTCAGTCACCTTTTTAAGGGAAGAACTGTATCTCATCATATATTATAATACTGTACTCTTGCTTTACTTCAGCACTCTTCAGTGAGCAAGTCCAAAGACATACTCCTGTGAAACCCAAATCCCTATAATAATATAGTACATTACCATCATACCTAAAATTCACTTGTGTTCCATTGTAATCTGTTCCTTCCCTGACTCCCACCTGAGTTAACACTATTCTGGTTCTCACTATAAATTAGTTCTGACCAAAATTTTCCTATAAGTGGGATCATACAGTAAATAATCTTTTTGTGTAAGGCTTCTTTCTCTCAGCATAAATTTGCCAATATCTTGGTTAGGATATTTGCAATTGTGCTTATGAGTGAGACAGACCTATAAATTTCCTTTCTCAAATTGTCCTTCTGGACTGAGCATCAGGATTATTTCTTTTCTCCACACTTTGGGCTCCTGTTGCCCATTAGCTAGTACAATGGCATGCATATAGTAATTATGAAAGGAATATGAGTGAGTAAATAGAGCTATAATGATTTCATAGTATTTTGACGTAATGAGCCCATAGTTTTTGTCGAACTCAGTGACTGTCCAAATAAGGACAGCAATACCATCAAAATTAACACTGGAAAATTAATCTTGTCCAGATCCTAATGGTGAATTTGTCAATGATAATAATGTTATAATATTGTAATAATAATAATAATAATAAGACACTTAACTTCTTGTGACTTCACTATAAGTTGCCACCACTGTCCATCTATTATGGTTTATAACTAGATGTCTCCCCAAAACCTCATGCATTCATAGGTGGGACTTTTGGAGGTGATTGGATCATGGAGGCATGATACTCATCAGTCAGTAACTCCGTTGATGAGTTTGCAGAGATAAAGGTGATGTTGGAGGTGAAGCCTGGTCAGAGGAGATGGATCGCTGGGGGCAAGGTGGGTTTAACTCCCTCTCTCCTCCCTTGATCACCCTCTGTTTCCTGCCTGCCATGCTGTTAACAAGCCTCCTCTGCCATACGCCTCTCTGCCATGCTCCCCTTGGAACCAGCCAACTACAGACTGAAACTTCTACAAACTGTGAGCCAGAGTAAACCTTTCCTTTCCTCCTTTAAGTTGTGGGTGTTGGGTACTGTGTCTCAGAAAAAAGAAAAGTAACTAAGATACCATCAGTATGCTCCTTTTAAATAAAAATTATGATTTTTGTCCAAGACAATGATGTACATAGGAGAAAAACTACAGACGCAGAATCCTTGACTGCTAGGAGTGGTCAGGAAACGCAGGCCTGGTCAATGAGACATTGGTGCATAACCACCAGGAGTACGTTGGAAAGTCTGCTTGACTCACATAGGCATTGTGCCTTCCTCCCTGTCGCTTCTTTTTCTATGTGGAAAACAAACACAAAACTGAAGGCGAGTTATCCATCCTGTGCCTTTGAAGTAACTGGCAACATGAAAGGCAAGTGATAATATATTAATTGGGATTGATTATGACAAAGAGACCCAAAGTATTGTGTCTTAATCATGAAAAAGTTACCATTTCTTTCTTGAGATAACAGTTCAGGGCTCTGCCAGTCTCAACACAGCTTTCACCTTTGGACCAAAGGATTTGTTCCATCTTTCACTATTTTATGACTTTTGGGAAGGGGAAAGAGACAGAGGAGCACACACCTGGCTCTAATGGGGTCAAACCCGGCATGGCGCACATCGCTTCTCTTCATATCTCATCAGCCAGGATTTAGTCCTCTGACCTCATGTTTGAGACAGGCTGAGAAATCCAGGTAAAATTCTATTATTAATGCAAGATGCGGAAATGAATATGGAGGAACAAAACCAGTTCCGTCTCACTCATGCTGGCCCAACACAAAGACAGAAGGCTCCTTGGCCCTGACAGCACTGTAGAAGTCTGTTCTGCTTTCCACTGCCTTCCTCCAAGCTTGTGTAAGAAAAAGAAAACTCGATTAAGCTTCTGTGATTATTTTTGTTTTTTATATTACTATTTATTTGTTTCATTGAAATAAAATATCTGCTACATAAAATTTACCATCCTAGATTTTTTTAAAACGTACAGGTAAGTAGTGATTACGTACATTCACGTTGTTGTGCAACCATCACTGACATCCATCCGCAGAACGCCTCACCTTACAGTACTGAAACTCTATGCCCATGAATCAACACTCTGTTCTTCTCTTCCTCCAGCTCCTGGACATCCTCCATTTTCCATCTCTATGCATTTCGACTACTCTAAGTACCTCCTATAAGTGGAATCATACACTTTTTCTTTCTGTGACTGACTTATTCCACTTAGAATAATGTCTCCAAAGTTCATTTGTGTTGTGGCATGTGCCAGAATTCTCTTTCTTATTGATGCTGGAAAGTATCCCATTGTATATATAGAGCACAATTTGTGTATCGGTGGATATTTGTGTTGATTTCACTTCTCGATTATTGTGAATAATGCTGCCATGAATGAGTGTTTCGACATTGCTCGAGACTCTGCTTTAAATCCTTTGGGCTTCATAACCAAAAGCTGACTGTGGAATAATGCTTTCCCCGGCGGCTGTGCATTTTACATCCTTACCAACAGCACGCAGGGGTTCTGTTACCGGATTCTGTGGTGCTTGGAGTCTCCTTGCAGAGGTGATTTTAAATCCTCTCTGTTCCAAAAAAAGAACTGAACAAAACAAGCATAATCTGTGGCAAAGTTTCACATTTATTAGAGGTAGGAAAATTTAAAAAAAAAGGGCAGGGGAAAAATGGGCTCTGCAGAGCAAGTTTGGTTGAGGAAAAAGGAAGGAAAAAATAAAAACAAAAACATGCACCCTACAGTGGTGTATGGTGGGTTATGATGAGGAGGCATGATAGTGAGACCTTAAAGGCGACTCTCTGTTTTCATACTTCTCACGTTTGCATCACGTCCAGAGTTCTCGCCTGAGTCCTCACGAGAGAAGTCCACATGCAGAGTTCTGAGAGCAGAGTTCTGGGATCTGGGCAAGCCTCCTTTCCCAACCAGCCCTAGTCTCGCCCTAACTTCCTGTCTCAATTCCAATTGCTCACCCAGCGCTTGTTATTTTCCTCCTCCCTGTGGTCGCCCTAATGGATTTGAGGTGTTTAAGTCTCTGCAAATTGGACTGACACTTTATTGCATGCATCCAGATTCAGTTTCTGAGTCACATGCTATACAATGCTGTGTAGAAATTATCAGATTTAATCTTCAAACTCAAGTCAGTGCCTCTACCTCTTATCCCCATTTCACAGTCAAAAAAAAGAGATTCTGTGACTTGCTTAAGGTCTCACTGATAATAGAAGAAGGAGGAATTGAAAAAAAAAGTAGGAATCGAAACTACATTTGAATAATTTCTAGAGGCTCGATTTTAATAAATTCTAATGACTGTCGTGCTTTTTTTTTATTAGTTACTGCTTAGTTAATACACAAAGTAATGATAGTCAGCCCTTCCATATTCCTGGAATTTGTGTCCAAGAACCCAAACCACCATGGAAGGAAAATATTTAAAAGAAAAATGCTTCCATCTTGACTATGTACAAACTTTTTCTTGGCATTACAATATATAACAGCTACTTATATGGTATTTACATTATATTGGCTGCTGTAAGTAATCTAGAGGTGGCATAATGGAAGGTGTATCTAGATTATATGCAAAAATTTTGCCATTTTCTATAAGAGGTTTGAACTCCTATAGATTTTGATGTATCTGGGATGCTAGTACCCACAGATTCTGAGAGACGACTCTATTTAGTTCACTATTCTCTTTCTTGCTGCAATGAAAAAGGCTTATGATTTAGATCCAAGATGTGCCCCCTAAGTCTTGTGTTTCTGAAGTGGGGCCTGGTCAGTGGAGGCATAACCTGGAAGGGTGTATTGTTGTCCCTAGCTCCTTCCTTCCCTCTCTCTCTGCTTCCTGGGTTGAAGAGCTTCCCTCCTCCTCCTCCATACTTCTCTGCCACACTGTTTCTGCCTTGAAGCCAGCAAACTATGGACTGAATCCTCTGAAATGGGAGTGAAAACAAACCTCTTCTTAAATTGTAGATGTCAGATATCTTGTTGCAGCAACGGGAAAGCGACTAATTCAGCTTTGGTGACTAGAGCCATGAAGGATGGGGGAGAAATGACTTGCGGTCTTGGTTCTGCTTCTAACTGGTCAGCACAAGTCTTTATGTTCTTCTCTTCCTTGTCTGGAAAATGAGGGGTTGGATGAAATGATCTCCAGTTTAATATCACCATTGGTTAGCAGCTAAGGAGCCTGGGAGTGCTAATGGTACCAAAGTTAAAATATAAACATTTGACACAGGTTAATCACTGTGGGTTGGGAGTGGGGAGGAAGTGAAAGTAGGAGACACATAGTGAATAAAGTGATGCCTGGTAAAATGGACAAAGCCAAGCACGTGAAATGATCCAAGCATGTGAAAGTAATGGGGGTCATTTACTCAGTAATAAGAGTGTTTGAAATCAAAGAAACTCTCAATATCACATATTGATTGGTTCCATATAGTCTAGAAGAAAAGTCTGGTTTTTAAAATCAGAGTCCTGTTCATGCTTAGTTTGACACTTTCAGTTCTAGTAAACTTAGTTTGTGTTTCACCAGTTTAATTAGCTTGATATTTTAACTTTTTTCATCCTATTTACTTAAAGTATCTTAATTGTTCTTCTACATTAATGGGGCTCAACTGACCACAGCCCTCAAGATAGGAAGGCACCTATAACATCCTCTGCCCCTGGATGTCCACGTCTTTTGCACTAAAAGAAACCTGTTGCTTTTCCTCCTTGAGGTATTCTCTCCAGTGCTATAGTGAACGTTTCCTCCTGTCATGTGCCAGAAGAGGTCTCATTGCCCAACTCATCAACAGTGACATGATGTGGAATACGCGACAGAAAGAGTGTCAAGGATTCAGATGCATTCTTACCACTGATCGACTTTGTACATGTTAGTGAAGCACTCTGAGCCTGTTTGTTTCTCCTGTCCGTAAAACAGGAATAATACTGCATATTTATCACGAAGGAAGGATTAAATGAAATAGCATTCGCAGAGTACTTGGTACAAATGGCATTTCTATTAGACTGGTGTTACTGTTATTTTCTTGCTGGCTAAATTACTCTCTTGACTGTGCATATCACCTTAAAGGACATGAAGATCAAATGACCCTCAAAGCAGTATCTACTATGAAATGCTTTTCAATCAGGACAAAACTTACAGACACTGTTCAAAAAATATATGTCTTGATTTGCTGATTTGTCCCTAGATGAGTTCTGGATTTTGGCAAATTGAGAGAATAGTGCCTTCTTAGAAAAATAGAAACATTTTGCTGCAGTTTTCAACTGCTTATTTGGGCTAGAATTGTTTTTATGTATAGTAAATGTCAAAGTAGTGACAGAAGTTGTCCTATTTCATTTGATAGTGAAATCCATTCGCTGGTAAGTTCAACTCAGAAATAAATTTTTTGCAGAACAAGCAAGCACAGTTTTCATATTAAAGAAACTTTGTTCAATTTAAGTTTCAAAAATAACATTTTTATGCAAGAAACCAATACACGTATATAATAATCTTGTAACTGCTGTGCTTGTATTTGATCCTGATCATATCATTCAGTAAGAAAATGTTTACTATTGTGCAAAATGTGTAAAATCTTGAACTAGATTTTTATGTGTATTGCTTTTGCTTATAGCTTAACAACTCAATAAATATTAGAATTTAAAATGGTAAAATGTTATGCTGTGAATAACATTAAACTAAATGTATAGTCTTTAATTAAATCAGCCAAGTCTATCTTTTAAAAAAATTAACAGAGACTTGTAGTCCATCTTACACATTTTCTAAATTTATGGAAAGAGAAGTTAACTTTAAAAATACAAACTAAGCTTAACTACTTAGTAATTTTTAGTTTTAAATATAAGAAAAAGCTACTCTTGTCTGTGAAATACTCCACATAATATACTTCGTTAGCCTCTTACACAGTGAGAATTTATTACAAGACATTTAGGCCCATTTGAATAAGGCTAAAATGTTAAAGACACTTAAACAAAGGAAAAACTAAAATAGTTTTTTCTCTCTACCTTAATGCTTTGCATGAGACTTATCCTTGGTAGGAAGGACCACAAAAAAAGTGCCCTAGTAAGTCAGCCAAAGAAAGTAGACCTATATAAACACACCATTCTCTACTAAACAGAGCAGTGACCGTTATTATCTACAACTTACCAAAAACACAAGCCACAGAGTCAACACTTCATGCAGGGTTTCCTTGTGATCTGACATTATCTCGGGGTTCCTTCAGGGTGAGGAGATTGAAAAAGTCTGATCTCAACGGCTGCTTAAACTTTTCCTCCTTTCTTGTGCATTAGTGAGGGCTTAGTTGGAAGTCAAAAACAACCGCAGTAATTTGAGCAGAGACTATTTAGTACACCTAATTATTAAATAGTAAAAGTGGTTATAGAGGATAAAAAAGGACTCTACTGGATACAGGAACAACAAAAATAGGAAGCAACTACCGCCCTCAGGATTAAGGAAGAAAATATCCAAGGAGGAAACTAAGAATTAGGAAGAGGGTACCCCATCACACAACACTGAGAATCAGACCTTGTTGGAGAGAGTGGCTGTAGCCCCACCTGTTGGATGGCAGAGAAGCACGCTGGGGTCTTGGTGAGCTAGAGTTTTTCCTCAAGAAACTGCTTACTGGCATGGTAGAAAAACTTACTGAAGAGTGAATTCTGTAAAATCTCCCTCATGTGACTGGAAGTTATACTGCAGGAGGAAAGTGAACCACTCTAGCACCAGGAAGAGAAGCCTTGTTGTCTGACAGTGTCACACCAGTGCCCTCCATTAATGAGGATAAGGGGCAGTGAAGAAATGTATACAGGGTCCTGCTCCTGTATTGCAAAGCAGTTCAGAGAAGGGAGGATTTGGTTGTGGGGTTTTTTTGTTTGTTTGTTTGTTTGTTTGTTTGTTTTAGGGTGCCTGGGATTGAACTCAGGGCCTTGTGCTTGCTAGGCAAGTGATCTACCATTTGAGCTAAATCCCCAACCCCGAGGATTTGGATCTGAGAGGCAATGGATTGGTAACTGCTATGTCTCTTCTATGTCTTACTGTGTCTTACTAAGAACTGGTCTTCTAAATCTGCTACTTAGTATTTCTGTAATACCATGCCACAATTGGGGATTTAGCTCAAGTGGTAGAGCACTTGCCTAGCAAGCACAAGGCCCTGAGTTCAATCCTCAGTACCACTAAAACAAACAAACAAAACCATGCCAAGTATTTACAAGCATGTATAATTGCATAATTAAATCTTTATAAACTTTCTAAATAAACTCACTGTATGTACCTGTTTCTTAGCCAAATAAATCCCCATCCTCCTGATATATTTTTATTCTGATAAACAATAACCACCAGTTATTAAATTGTATAAAGTTTAAGTAGTAAATTTTATAAAAGTTCAATCTCAAAGCTTTTAAAAAGCCATGCAATTTTGCAAATGATAACAACTACAAAGCTTAAATTTTTCACCTTCGTCTTTCCCCTCAAGTTGAAAGATTATACTACGACTTGACATTTTTCCGTGAAATAAAAAAGCTTCGGAGCACCAACTTTCAAAGGAATTGGGCTTAGTCTGCATCGAACATTAGTGCCCTACAGTGCACTAATACTCAGTATAGTTTCACAATGGTGCTTCTTGCCAAGTCCTTCTACAGTTTTCTAGCTTGTAATTCACACAATCTCGAATTTTTGTATTTGCTCCTTGTATCTGATTCATTAAAATATTCCTCTCATTCCCCTTTTTGATGTCCATTATCTTTCCCTAATTTACATGTGGGGTGCCTTATATTTAGTTTCCAATACCACATTAAATGCCATATTTCCACAAGCTATTTACATGCAGAAAGTGTCTTCCTCTAGTCTTGCAAAATTTCTTATACAGTACAGAAGACCAATGAAGGAAATGTTCATGGTTTACAGAAAAATACAATAAAATATATATTCAAAAATCATGTTTAAAAATGTAAGTTGCTGTGAAATAAAAGAAAATATGTAGTGCAAACGAAAATGTAAGTTGCTGTGAAATAAAAGAAGAAAATATGTAGTGCAAACGAAAACAAAACAAAAAAAGAAAATATGTAGCGCCTTGCCTCATTCCCCAGTGTCTGCTTCAGAATCAGCAGCTTTTATTATTTTTTAAACCCACTGAAATCATACATAACTGCCTACTTTGAGATTTTTGTTTAGCATCGTGGTGGTAAGAACAGCTAGAAGAACACACACACACACACACACACACACACACACACATTTGCATTTGATGAGGGTGCTGAAGGTAACTGTATTTGTTGCAGTCAGGCAGTAACTGATGAAGATTTCATGTTTGGGAGGAAATTTGGGGACATGTGAGTCTCTCTTATAGCACCAGGCTGGCAGGTTAAAATTGTATTGGTCGCATGAAAAAAAAAAAAAAAGAGCAACATTTACATTCACTAGCATTTGGGGAAACAGTCAAGTCTACCAATTTGGTCAGACACGTGGGCTAGATTTCAAAGAAAGAAGTTCAAGTCGGGGCTCGAAGACAGAAGAGAAAAAGATTCTCCTCATGTCACCAGCTTAGTTTCCTGCTGCTACATCACCTGATCCTCTAGTTCTTGTTCTCACTCACCAGGCCCTGCCCAGGGGCTCCTGGTAAATGCGTAACATCTTCCTACAGAAGAAAGTACAGTACTGTAGAGGAGATGGTAGCGCCATCTATAGGTTTCAGCTAGGAGGACAGATTTAAGCTTTTTCAATCTGATCTCAGCCATTTTTAGGGTTCAATATAGTAAATAATACAAAAACCACATAAGAATAACCGACGTCTATTGAAGGCTTGTTCTGTACCAGGCACCACACTAAGCTCTGTATTTCTTTCAGTCTCCATGATAACATAATTGTGTTTTATGGTAGAAAAACAGATGTTTAGCTGAAGTTGTATGCCTAAAATAAGACACAGTGCTCAGTCTGGTGTATGAAAAGCCAAGCGGTCCAACTCCACCGCCTACGCTCTTTACCAACACGATCGACATAGCGGTACATCCTCTACGGAGAGTTTATAACCTAACTTATCAATTCTGCTGAGGTCTGCTAAATGTTTGCAGAGCACATTTTATAGTTTTAGAAAGTATGATAAACACTGAACATGTCAGAGGTGTTTTTTGAGAATTTTTTTTTTTGCTAATTTATGGATTTTTCTCCTTATGACTTGTTAGCTCCATTCTCCCCCTAGCTCTACATCCGCACCTAAGCGAGGTCAGGGTCTTAGCCCTCTACCTTCTGACTTCTTGGGGTGGCGTCTGTTAACACACTATGCTAAAACTGAAGGGCAGACTTTGGAATTGTCCGGGCACCACATACACAGATGGTTGAAAGCTTTAGTAAGAGATGAATAAGATTTCTTTTGGGAAGTGCCCTTTGCTCAGCTTTACTACATTACAGCATTAAAAATATTATTACTTTTGCAGACGGGAAGGAGATATAGAAACGGAAGGACAAGGGAGGAAGAGGAGGGAAAGGGGAAGTAAAAAGTACTGAGATGCAATATGTATGTATACGAACTCCCCACAAGAATGTATTCATTATGAATCGCAAACATGTACTAATAAAAAATAAAATGAATAGTTATTACCTATTAGTATGCAAATTAGTCATTGAGGCAATTAGTTGGCGACATCAAATAAAATAGTCACAAGTGATTATTTAAAATAATCTAAGTTTACATATCTCTTTTGTTGTTTCCATTATTTCAGGATCAAGAATAAAACAACGCTTTTAAATCTAGAGATATTTTTCAATTACGCACAACTAATCATGCAATTTCTGAATAACCAAGGTCCTTGGATTTTTCTTGGTTTTTCTGATTATCTTCTCACTGTTTATTAACATTCCCACCAGAAGGTGGAGAATAGAGCAGAGAGACCGAGAAGTCCACATTGCTCAAATGTCACCATCTGCGAAAGTGGCTTTTCTAAGGATGTGTTGGTGCTAGGCGAGAAAGAGAGGAAAGTCTTTTTTCTGCTGCTAGAGATCAAACCCAGAGCCTCGCACATTCTAAGCAAGCATTCTACCACTGAGTGTGTGTGCAAAATATATACTATGTCAAATAAAAGTGCTATAGAGAAAAATGAAAACAAATTAAGGAGTGCAAGGGAACCCTGAGAAGGAGGGAGTTGCTAATTTATGAACGTCTGATCAGAGCTGGGTGTGATAGTACAGGCCTTTAATTCTAGTACTCTGGGAGACAGAGGCAGGAGGTTGCAAATTCAAGTCCTGCCTGGGCAATTTAGCAAAACCTTGTCTGAAAAAAAAAAATTAAAGGAAAAGAGTCTGGGGGTATAGCTCATTGTGAAGACCCTGGATTCAGTCCCTAGTACCAGGACGGGGGGGGGGGAATAGTGTGGTCAGGAAAAGCTTCATCGATCAATGACATTTGAGCAAAAGTGGAAATAACTGAAAACTAAATCATGTAAATGTCTGAGGAAAGATCATTCTAGGCAAAGGAAACGGCAAGTTTCCTTCTTGAGAAAGGCAGTTGCTTGATGTATTTGAGAAACGAGCAGGAAGCCAGTGTCCCAGGACCAGAGAGGACAAGGCGGACAGTGGGAAGACATGAGGTCAGAGAGGTAGAGGGCTCTAAGCCACAGAGAGCTTTGAGAACCATTTTATGGATTTTTACTTTCACTCTGGGTGAGATGGAGGCTGTGGAGGAAGGGCGTGACCTGCTCCAACTTCCCTAAGTGGATCTCTCTTGCCACAGTGGTGAGAGCAGACAGTAGGAGGGCAAGAGTGGAGGCAGAGAACCTGGTTGGGAGGTTATTTCAATCATATAGGCTGGAGGTGATGGAGTTTGGGAACAGGGTAGTAGCTGGAGAAGTAGTTAAAAAAAGAGTTGGAGTCTGAGATTTTTTTTAAATGCAGGAAAGAAGAGTTAATGATAACTCTAGGCATGAACATCTGGAAGGATAGTTTCTAGTAACTGAGCTGGGGAAGAGAAGTAAGTTGGGAGGGAAGTTCCATATATTATATATATACGCGCGTATTTTTTTTTTTTTAAGAGAGACTAACAAAATGCTGGTGTGAGGTTTCCCAGGTCGAATAGTTTGTGGGGCTGGCTGACAAGAGCGATGCAAAGACAAAACTCCAGCCCCTGGCGTCTCCCCAGTAGGGCTGAACTGCCTGCTTCACATTGCTTAAGAGCCAGTCTCAAATCAAGCCTCAGGGCAGGCACCTGGCACTCGATTTAAACTCTCCTCTCCAGCACACTCCTCATTGAAGTTACTTACATCTTTCACCCTCCACTTTTTCTCCTTTCCCTTTGTGAGTGATGCTATGCCATTCTAATTGAAAAGCTTAGGATCATCCAGCACTTTTGTGTTTCATCAAATCACATCTCATGTCCTCTCACAACTCTTTCCCATCTCAAATGACGAACTTCATCTTTTGTTCTAAGTAGAGTCCTTCACTTGTGCGTTTTCCCCCTTTAATCTTTCTATCTCCCTCATCAGACTGCAAGTTTTTTGGCCCCAGAAATTCTAGTGGTTCTTTAAAATATTTATTGAAATAATGTACTAATGAATGAACCAATGAACGATTTTAAGCTACTCATCTTTTCTGCGTTTTTTTAATTTGGGTCCCTATAATCCTCTCCTTAGAATCTTCAATCTCTGGGCTAAAGAGATCTAGACCAGACTGATTTTCGTTAGTGTCTTGTGGAAAAATTCTTTCTACTACATTTCTTCCTACATTGCTGGTCACCCACTTTTCAGACAAAAGATAGTTGGAAACCTGTATGATCTTCTGCTTGTGACTTCACTTCTACTGTCTTCATCACTATAGGATAAGAGTAATAATAGTAATAACATGTTTTATAGCTTTCGACTTATTTTTGCACCTATTACCTTGTTTTATCTCGACAGAAATGAGACTTAGAAAAGACACAACTAACCACAGGCATATTGGAGTTGCTTTCTCTTTTTTTCTATCTCTAAGAATAAAAGATACTTATTCTTTTAGGCTTTTGATTCTGATGTGGTTTTAAGGCAAGATGCTGTTAAGCTTTGCTGTACTTCTCTTGGGAACATAACAATGAAGAATAATAGAGGGTTGTAGATAGGGTTGCTCACCAACATGGAAGAGGCCAGGTTGACAGTCCCCTGCCGTGTCGACTCCTCCACTGGGCTGTTTGAGGATCTTCACGACAAGGCAGCTAGCTTTTCCCAAGGTTAAATTACCAAAGAGACAGCAAAGGTGGAAGCTGTGCCATTTTATGATCTAGGAAGTCACATACCCTCATTTTTCACAATATCTTCTAATGTGAGCGGGGACTACAGGAGGCCATAAATGGGAGAAGAAATGATCATTAGGGACGATTTCGGCGATTGGTTACCACAGAGAGTTCTTGGCTTAAAGGATCTGGGTCTTCAAGAGCTCAGCTCAACAATAAGAATACAGGGCTCAGTCCATCTATTAACACTATATCAGTTTGCATCTGTTTTGGATTATTCTTGGTACCTGTTCTACTTGTGGCTTAATTCCACATGTTGGTTTCCTTATCTTGTTTGCTAACAAGCAGAGCAACAAGAAAACATTGTTTCTTAAGAAAAGCTGGGAAAACAAAAGAAATAATGCTTTACTGAGGAATGTTTTCAGGCTGATAACTTTTAGTTCTAGTGTTCTGGAAAAGCGTTTATCGTTGACCAAGATATGAATTAGAACAATGGCGTTTTCAGAAGCGACAGATAGTTAGATGTTAACAGGCCTAGACAGATAGTTAGATGTTAACAGGCCTAAGCGACAAATAGGAGGATCTAAAAATAGCATGTTTTGCTGGTTATTGGTAAGCAAAGAAAGAAAGACTTGAATGTATAATACATTTATAAGCATTCGTTAGGTCTCAGACCTAAAGCAATCACACAGAGCACAGTGACATCTTAAGGATACGCCTGGTGCACATTTCTTCGGTTATCTGGCTGCCTGGCTTCTATTACCAAAGTAAGGCATACAGCATTCCTGAGTGACATGGCCTACATCCAATGATATCAGAAAAAGTCGCATTCTTTAATGACCCTTCTTCATTGGGCTGAGACCTGATTTAGATTCTCATTTTATTAAGGAACTTGAGGGAACGCTGACCACATGAGAGTAACAGGAAGATATTTTTGAGATGTCCATGTTCCAAAGTAACCCCAAAGAGAAATGTTGATAAGCGTACACGTTGTGCATCAATAAAACTATGAAAATCATCATAGTTGCCTGAACCCCGGGAGTAACTTTTGGGTGCATAAAACAATATCCAAACTCACTACTCAAGGCAGATGCCGTCATAGCACTGCCCACATTCTCTCCTGAAGGCATAACTCTCTATATATCTAGAGAGTTAATACATTTGGCCTATACTTCTGCATGACTGCCTATGTGATTTGACTGAATCCTTTCATCAAAGGCACAAAGAACCAAAGAGTGAGGGGCTGCTGCATCAGGATTCAGAATCCCAGTGACACAGGGAGGAGCTAGTCAACTTCTAAAAGTTAGCACCTACTTTCTGTGATTACAATATACTCTATTTCAATAAGTGGAGAGGAATTAAATGATTCTAACTCACACTTTTGTATTTTGGAACATAATGTTCTACGTGTCTACTTCGTTGTGCCAACTCCAAGACCCTTGAAATAGGGGTTCATTTCTATTTCATCTTTGCCCTCTACTCAGGATTTAACACAGGTGTAGTCTCCACTTCTTTACCCAGTTTCTCCATTTACCCTTTCTTTATATAAGTAGATAAATGACAGTGTTTATATTCTTAGAGGACCATGTGTCTGTAAAAATCACAAAGGCCTGTGAATATTTACTTGATTTTTGTATTCCAAAGGCCCATGCCCTTGAGAGATTGACATGGACTTTAGACTTAGGAGAAAATGCTTGCTAGAAAAAGCAAGAGAGTGCACAGTACTCTCCTCACTCCACGCAGACAGAAAGCAGACACATTTCAGTGACAACCAGGCACATAGCTCCTCAGTCTCTCCATTTTATACAACCCACCCCACCTAGTTAGGTACTTAGAGAAAATCTCAGGGAAAGGAGATGGAGGCAAAGTTTCCATCTTAATTACTTTCTTGTCAATGGGATACAACGCCTGACATCCACAATTTACAGGAGGAAAGCTTTATTTTGGCTCATAGTTTTAAAGGTTTCAGTCCATAATCGGCTGGCCCAAAGGCAGGGCACCATGGCAGTACGGCATTGCAGAGGAGAAAGAACTCATGGCGTGGCAGCAGGAAGCAGGGAGAGATCAAAGGAGGAAACAATAGGCCCAGGCCATGCCCCCAGTAATCCACCTTCTCCAATCGGGCTTCACCTCCCAACATCACATTTAGCTATAAACTCATCAGTGGATTAGTCAAACCCCCATGATCCAATCACTTCCCCCAAGCCTCACCTATGAGTGTTTGAGGTTTGGTAGGGGTGGGGACAGCAGATATAAACCATAATATTGTCTGACTCTAAATTTCTGCCACCCCATCAGATTGCAGCTTGAAATACAAAAAATTGAATTACTGAAAAGTAGTTTACCTTTATTACAGACTCTAGTTTGTAGACTGACTTTCCTAAGTGCCACATCTGTTATGCAGTAAATGTCAGTTAAGTGAGTAATAGAATGAAAAATAAAAAGTTGTCAAAGATTCAGGTTTCCCCAGAGTGGATGCTTTTTGATGAGGCGGGACCAGGCAATGTGGACAAAGAGAAAAACAAGGACTGCTGGGCATGGCAACACACAACTGTAATCCCGGAATTCTGGGAAGCTGAGGCAGGAGGATCACACAATTCAAGCCATCCTGTGCAATTTAGTAACTTGACAAGACCCCCATCTCAAAAAAATAGAAAGGGCTGGGTAGTTCAGTAGTTCAATGCAGTGGCCTTGGGTTCAATCCCCAATACTGGAATTACGGCCACTAGTCACCCAAGATCTAGAGGTGGTTGTAAGCTCTCTCCATTAGTAACTGGGTTATTTCCCTGGAGATCTTTTCTCTAAGAAACGTAGGCAGCGTTTTACTTTCCTGGGTTCCCAGTGGGGAGGTGGGATGCCTCGAGAAGAAAAACAACTAATTTTAGTTTTGGGTAACGTGTGGGAAAGCGTTTAGCACCGGGACGGACACCTAATAATGAAGTTTAGTATGTCTTACTCTCAGTCCGTTGGTCCCCCACCTAATTCATCCAATCACCTCGCTATCCCGCCCCTTCTGGGCCCGCCTTCTTCAGCCCGTAGGATTGGCTCTTCCTCCACTTCCGGCGTCTGGGACCCGGGTGCAGGCGGCTTCCGGTGTCATGGCGGCCTGAGGTCCCGGGAGTCGGCGCGGCGGCTGCAGGCCCCTTCCTGCGGAGCCGCTGGTCGGGCGGGCGGGGATGTGACCGCGGGCCCTGGCGGCCTGCCCCGGGCGTCGTGTCAGCTCCCGTGCCAGCGCCCTGAGCCCACACCGATGGCGGGGTCCGGCTGTGCGTGGGGCGCGGAGCCGCCGAGGTTTCTGGAGGCCTTCGGGCGGCTGTGGCAGGTACAGAGCCGCCTCGGTAGCGGCTCCTCGGCCTCGGTGTATCGGGTGCGCTGCTGCGGCACCCCCGGGTCGCCCCCCGGCGCCCTCAAGCAGTTCTTGCCTCCAGGAACCACCGGGGCTGCGGCGTCGGCCGCCGAGTACGGTTTCCGCAAAGAGAGGGCGGCGCTGGAGCAGTTGCAGGGTCACAGGAACATCGGTAACTGTCGCTGCCTCCCTTCTTGCCCATGTCCCAGCCCAAGCGTGCACTACTTCTGCCTGGAGTCTCTCTGTCGTCCGTTAGTCGGGAGAGGCGGGTCTGGCCCCTCGATGCGGGCCCCTTTCCCATCCCCCTTTCGTTTAATTGATGCCTGCCTGAGGGACGGTGGAGTTAGTGGTCTGCTTTGCCCAGTGCCCCATAGTAGGTGCTCAGTAAGTCCTATTTTCCGTGTCTTTTAGGCGAATACCGCACTTATTAGCATTGAGAAATATCTTTTCTAGTGAAAGGAGGTATCTTTGCTAGATTGTCATCCTCCCATACCAGTGGAAAATGGGAAATATTCTATAGCTATGACATCACTGCTACCTTAATAACTTCTATAGATATTAACTGATACATGTTTAGTACGGATTGAAAAGAAATGACTCAGTATTACACAGCATTCCCTATGTAAGTGTGAAATTTAGGAACTCTTTGCTTTTGCTTTGGTAAGATTGTTTCATGACTCAGATATTCAGAATGTTACATATATATGATGATCATTGACGATTGGTCAGTGAAAACAGTTTTAATTGTCGTTACGCCAGCAGAGAGCTTATAATTAATGATAGTTTTGGTTAATCAGAAAAAGGCCTTCCTTTCTGGCAAGTATAAACCCCATTTAATTCGAAGAATTACCTTTTTAATAATACAGTGTTGGAGAAGAACGCTAACCCTAGCACTACATTTTTTTTTAAGATTGCTAAATGGTGTTTCATTATAACCTTGATATGAAGAGAAAATTTCTACAGATCTCAGAACTTGTTGAATCTACAAGATTGGGTTAAAATGCTATCTGGAAAATCTTAATCTCTTTTAATCTAGAGTATAGAGCAATCTTCAATTTGTTTTTAAGAGTTACTTTAATATTATGATTTTTATTTTTAATAATTTTTACTTTGGCACTACCATTTCAAATTCACTAAGTGGTTGTTGAAACAGTTTGAATCATTATGCCATATTTAATATCTTTGGTAATCAGTTGTTGAAGGTTGTCTCATTTTATTAAAATAATCTACTTGTCTGAAGATTTTACAGGAAAAACGTGGAAACTAGCTTGTTCAACCAAGTTACCCTTATCTAGACTGTCTCAAATTTATGTTGCAGAGTTATATACTTCAGTAGTAATTTATTGAGCCTGATTTTTAAGGCATTATAATTTGTTTCTTTTCCTAGTGACTTTATATGGAGTCTTTACAATCCACTTCTCTCCAAATGTGCCATCACGCTGTCTGTTGCTTGAACTCCTGGATGTCAGTGTTTCGGAATTGCTTTTATATTCTAGTCACCAGGGTTGTTCCATGTGGATGATACAGCATTGTGCCAGAGATGTTCTGGAGGCTCTCGCTTTTCTTCACCATGAGGGCTATGTCCATGCAGACCTCAAACCACGTAACATATTGTGGAGTGCAGAGAATGAATGTTTTAAGCTCATTGACTTTGGACTTAGCTTCAAAGAAGGCAATCAGGTAAGAAATGCCTGTTCTTTTCCTTTATAGTTTAAAGTCTAGTGGGCTAAACCACATATTTTTAAATAATAAGGACAGTTTAGTTGAAACTGAAATATTTCTATCTAAAATACTGAAATGCTTGGGTATGAAAGCAGATGAAAAGTATTTTAGGGCCATCAGGTGAAAAAAGGACATGTGTTTTGGGTCAGGAAGGAAACACTAGTAGGGCACAGGAGAATTCTAGAGTTAATAAAAGTACTTAACCTACATTGAATGCTTTTTTTATTCTTTGAGCATTTGATTAATTGCTGAGTTCCTGGTGTCTTCAGTGCTGGTGCCGTATTTCATGGAAGAATGTATGTGAGAGTTCTGGCAAATCCTTCATTCTCTGTGTTTTATCGGCTCTTTGCACTGTGTCCTTTTTTATCAGCTGTGCTTAATACTTAAGAAACTATCTGAAGACGACTTTGTGAGCAGCTGTAAAGTGTATAGCTTGTCTCTGAGAACTGCTAAATTAATGAACTGAAGAATATAGTAACCAAGGACTGAACATTTTGACATTTAGTTTGACAGTGTTTTATTGCGTGTGTAGAGAAGTAAATATACTCTGTTGAGATAGATGGAAAGTGTACAGCTTTTTATTTATAATACTTATTCATTTTCTTTAGGATGTAAAGTATATTCAGACCGACGGGTATCGGGCTCCAGAAGCAGAATTGCAAAATTGCTTGGCCCAGGCTGGCCTGCAGAGTGATACAGAATGTACCTCAGCTGTTGATCTGTGGAGCCTAGGAATCATTTTACTGGAAATGTTCTCAGGAATGAAACTGAAACATACAGTCAGATCTCAGGAATGGAAGGTAAACTGCAGCAGTGTTTTGCTTTGGGGACCCTAAGAATATTCAACTTGTGATGATTCTTATTAGGGAATCCGGTGGTACCCTTTTCCCTGTCTTTCTGTGTTTATGGCGACTTAAATGCTACTACTTATTCTTGTAGGTACACATATGCTAATGAGCATTGCATTCTCACTGTTCCTAACCTGGGTTCTGGTGTGTTGTGTTTGATAAACTACTTGAACGAATGCATTTTCCTAAAGAAACAAGGTGATTTCGTTTAGTAATTTAGTCCTGTTCGTTTCTAAGGTATTACTAATAGAACCATAGGTTAAAAGGTAATCTGTACATAATGCTTTATAGTTAAAAACAGTAAGTTAATGTGTACAATCTTTCAAAAGTTCTTCCACCTGTTCTGTGAGGATAGAGTGGATTTTGCTTGTTTTTGTTCAGTAAACGAGAAGTTTAGCTGCGCTTGGTGGCAGACTCCTATAATCCAGCATTCTGGGAAATTAGAGTAGGAGGATTGCAAATTGAAGCTCAGCCGGGGCAACTTAGTGAGTTAATGAGACCCTGTCTCAAAAGGAAAAATAAAAAAGGGCTGGGGATATAGTTCAGTGCAAATCCCTGCATTGATTCCCAGGAAAACAACAACAACAAAAAAAATTCAAGGCACAGATGTATATAAAACAGCTTGCTTCAGATCAGACAACTGGGTGCTCCACACTTGGACCCCAAATTCTGTCCCTTTTAAAGGTTAAAAGTGATTTCCACAGTTTACACTGCTTTATACCTATTTATATTCCATATGGGAATATAGCAAAGTGAACACTGTTTATACGATTGTTTCTGTGAGAACATGAGTTCTAAGTTCTAAACATCTGACATTCGAGTGAAATTACATTTACAATAAAGTTAAGAATTCTTTTCAAATACTATGGGACTTTAATATTGTGATCATACCCAGTATCCTTTAGCCTTGTTTTGACAAATAATATAATACTTTGGGGTTATTATTGGCTTTGGAATTAAATTCTTTGAAATTAAACAAGTATTTAATATGAAGTGTTTTTATTTTAAGTAATAACTATATTTTGAGCATCTAATACATAACATACGACTTATATGACTATTACAGTATAACATGCAGAGTTTTTTCTGTTAAACTTCCAGTTACTGAGGTCTGGTGTAGCAATTCCTGAAAGGAATACTTTTAACAGCCTAATGAGTATACTCAGTGGTTATTTTTGACCTAAAAGTGCTGCTATGAGGTAAACCCAGTATCATTCTTTAGCGTTGGTACTCTAGTCAGGAGGCTAATCCAAGTGTCAAACGATGAATTAACCTTGATTGTCTGTGAACCCTTTGGAGTGTATTTGCGTGGCCCAGAGTTTATGAGAATGATGCCATTTTCAAATTTGTGTGAAATGTGGAGGGATGATATGTATTAATAGAGTCCTGAATATAAACCTTGCTAGGTAAAATGTTACTATTTTATCACTTTTTATAGAGGCAAAGTTACTAATTGGCATGTTTAGGGTTCATATCTTGCTTTCCACCTTTTACTGTTAGTTATTTAGGTTCTCTAAACCATGGTTTACTTTCTAAAAAATGAGAATAGCCACATACAACAGTATTGAGATTAAAAGATGAAATGATGCTTTGATGCTTAATTGTTAGCATATGGTAAAAATTCAGTAAATTTTAGTGATAATATGGTAGCATGTCTTTCATTGTGTTATATGGTATTGGGAAGTGAACCCTACAGTATTCTCACTGAGCTACAAAGGGCTTGAACTTGTGATCCTCCTGCCTCAACTTCCCAGAGTGGTAGGATTACAGGCATGTGCCACCACACCCAGTTTGTATCAGGTCTTTTAGTCATATACACTATTCCACATTCTGAGTTAGCATAGTACTCAAGGACAGAATGTTGTATTCCATAGGGATTTAGAGTATGAATAATGTGACAATAACATTTTAATACTTCCTCATTTTCTCAGTGATAGTTTATTTCTGTCTGAAAATCATCCGAAGACTCCTTATTAGACACTGACTCACCTGTTACACATTCATTTTTTCACTTTGCATTAAGTTACATCTTTATATGTTTGCTCGGGTTGTAGTCATTTATCTATAAATGTTGGTAGCGTGCTAGGTACTATACTAGGTGCTAAGAATGGAGGAAAAAATGTTCCTCTCTCCAGAAACTTTGGATTATGTGTATAGTGTCCTCCATTAAGCTCTCGGGAGAGTGTTTTCCCTTGTGTGTTACTTAACAAACAGTGCTGTGTGTCTAGGGTTCCATACATACAAACTGAATTAGAATAACCTAAAGAAGGCTTTTCTCTTTTTTTTTTTTTTTTTAAAGGCAAACAGTTCTGCTATTATTGATCACATATTTGCCAGTAAAGCAGTGGTGAATGCCGCAATTCCAGCCTATCACCTAAGAGACCTTATCAAAAGGTACATTACCTGTGTTGTAAACTTGCTAGGCACACATTTACTGTATGAAACTTTCTTCCTGAATGGATTTATATTATTTCTGATTTGCTTGATCAGGTAGAGGTTTTACTTCCTTAGAAATAAGAATTTATCCATTCATCAGGGGAAAACCAAGATGTATCATGTACAGGTACAAAATAACCATGTTGATTATGATCATTATGTATGCAATGTACCAATACATGTTCTTGGTAAAAAATAATAAAAAAAATTAAAAAAAAAAAAAAAAGAAAGAAGAATTTAGCTTAGATACCCTGTCTAGGAAGGCTTCTCATGGGAAGCATAACTATTCAAGTAGTGTTACGAAATTTATTTTCAAAAATATGTTCTTTATTCATGGTGGGTACCAGATGTTAAGCTGTTCTTTGCAGTTATTTAGTCACTGGAAAGTAGGTGTTGAGCCACTGTGACACTTTGGCGTCTCTGATAATTTCTATATTTGATGGAAAACCAATTTTTAAAGAGAATCTTTAACAAAAGGTCAAATTTGCTTCTGCACTATTCAAAAAAATTGAATAAGGTAGTAATTATATTTCAAATTATTATTATTGAAAACTCTCTTGAGAATAGATGTATTTCTAATATTTGAATAGGTTCAAATACAATAGATATTTGTAAAATAACAAATACTGTAATATGTATTATTAAATACTAGGCTTTTTGGGCTAAAAATTAAAAATTACTATGCCAGAAAAGTACGACTGTCTTGGTTAAGAGTATTGTAGTTTCTTTGGAATATTGGCCCTACAAATATTCAAATTAATTTTAACTTTTTATTTTTAAATAATTAAAACTCACCAGAAGTGGGAAAATGTTATATGGAGGTCCAGATTTCACCCAGTTTCTCCCAATGGTAGCATCTGACATTATGTAGTATCCAAACCACTAAATTGATGTTGGTACAATCCACAGAATTCATGGGGATTTCACCCATTTTACACATACTTATTTGTATGTGTGTGTTTTTCAAATTACTTTTCAATGTCTGTCAGTAGGTGATTGGTGATGGATATTGCAAATTGCAGTTCACATTGAGGAAATGGCAGCATAAAATTAAATAATGGACTTTAGCCTGGAAATCAAATTATTTAAATACTAAATAAATTTTAAAAGATAGTAGTCCCACCTCATTATACAAATAAAGCCAAATTTCTAAACTATAACATATTGTGATGAGGAAATAAAAACATAAACCGAGTTTCTAGTGTTAATGTTTTGGTATATTTCCTTTGATACTTTCCTGCATATCGTATTATATATGCATGCAAATGAGTTGAACTTTTTAATTATAGTATTATAAAACATAGCTATTAAAAATGTTAATAAAACAAATGAATAACTTGGTGAATCCTTGGAGATATTGTAACCATCATTCTGGTTAAGAAATAAAACACTTTGCCAGGTACCCCTGAATTCCTGTCTGTGTGTGTATCCCAGTCTCAAGCCTCTTCCTCCCTGAAAGTAACCATTGTGCTGGCTTTTATGGCGATCACTTCCTATTTTCATATCCTTAAACTGTGGTTTAGTTTTACTCTTCAAAACAAAGCCTTTTGAGTCTCTTTAAATCTAAAGGGTCCCTTTCCATCACTTTGCTTCTTTTCTCTGTGATTTATCTATTGTACGACTTGGGCTGTTGGCACAATACAGTTTTCCACAGTCTGAATTTTGCTGATTTTATCTTCATGGCGTAATTTCATGTATTTCTGTTTAATTCCTACAGATTGATAGCTTTATCTAGAGAGGTTTTTTTTTTTTTTGCAAGATTGTAGATTGTATTTTTTGTAAGGAAGCACATGATATGGTTATCTGTTTTATGAATTAGCAACTATTGATGCTCAGTCCCTTAGATCCATTACTTTGTTAGATGTTAGAGAATGATGATTGTTGTTATTCTACATTCGTTCTTCATTTTGTTAACTAGAGATAAATACTGTACTTGATTCTCTCTCTTTATTTACTAGTTTTCAAGATAATGAATTGGTTCCTTGTTATCCTCCAAAGGTGATCATTCCCTTTTTTAACAATTCAAATTATCATTATAAATGAATGGATTTAAACATATTTGATGTATCTTAGTTCATTGCAATTTTCATCTTATTTAAGACTGAAATTGTCCTATCTTTTATGACTGGGAACCTGTGCATGTTGGTTTTGACAGGTGATTGTTTTTGTAACTTCCTTGCTATATGGTATGACAAGATCCTCCTGGCTCATCTTACACATTTCCTGCACCAGAGTGGGACTTAGCCATTTTTCCAAGAAGCTTGTTTTTGATGTTGCTCTTGTTTTTTTGCTGTTCTTTTTTTAAAGTAGTTTGTGTCTGCACACGTGCTTGTGTGCGTGTGCGCAGGCTGGGGATCAAATTCAGGGCCTTGTGCTTGCCAGGCAAGTATGCTACCTATGCACTAAATATCCACCCCCTCAGATCTTTTTTTTTGTTTTAGAAAACTTGAAATTATACAATTTTTTGTATTTGTTATATTCTTCTGCTTTGATTTTCAGGTATTTTATAGATACTGGATTTTCTTTGCCTATATTCAGTATTGTCAGTTTCTCTTTCTAAAAAAAATTTTTTCATTTAATTTTTTTACCAAGAACATGTATTGGTACATCGTGTACATAATGATCACATTCATCATAGTTATTTTGTACCTGTACATGGTGTATCCTGGTTAACTCCCTTCCCCATCCCTCCCTTCTGCTCCCCTACCCTTCCCTATTTATGACAGGTTTATTTACATTTTTCCATTTTTTCCCTTTCTCCTTTTTTTCCTTTTTCCCTTCTTTCTTTTCCCCCTTCTGCCTTTCTAGTTCTCGTCTCTTTTGCATATTATCTTTCTTTTACATAACATCTATTATGCCTCTTTGTCCTTATTTACACTTATGGTTTCTCATATCATAGAAACAATTTAATGTGTACTCATGAGTGTCTGATTTATTTCACTTGAGAGTATATTCTGAAGGTGCATCTATTTACCTACAAATGTCTCTAGTTTATCCTTTTTATGGCAGAGTAGTGTACTCCATCGTGTAGAAAAATCACATCTTCTTTAGCCATTCATTAGTTGTTTGGCATTTGGGTTGTTTCCAAGACTTAGCTGTTACAAATTGTGTTGCTATGAACATGGTTGTGCATATATCACTGTGATGTGATGCTTTTAATTCTTCTGGGAAGATACCAAGCAGAGGAATAGCTGGGTCAAATGGAACCAGTTTTGAGGAATCTCCATACTGATTTCCATAGTGATTGGACCAGCCTACATTCCCACCAGCAGTGGAGGAGGGATCCTTTTTCTCCGCACTCTCACCAGCATTTATTATTGGTTGATTTCTTGATAATATCTGTTCTTTCTGGAGTGAGATAGAATCTTAGCATTGTTTTGATTTGTATCTCTTGAATGATCAGTGATGTTGAACACTTTTTCATATATTTATTTGCCATTTTTATTTCTTCATCTGAGAAATGTTCATTTTAGATGCCCATTTTTAGATTGGGTCTTTGAATTTGGGAGGTTTGATTTTTTTTTTTTTTTTGAGTTCTTCATATATTCTAGATGTTAGACCTTTGTCTGAGGGATGGCTGGCAAAGTTTTTTTCCCAGTCCCTGGGTTTTTGCCCTGCTCTATTGGTGATTTCTTTTGGTGCAAAAGAATTGCCCTGTTGGTGCAAAAGCCTTTTCATAGGATGTGGTCCCAAGCATTGATTGTTTGTATTATTTCCCGTGCAGTCTAGGTTCTGTTCATAAATTTTTTTCCTACCCGTATGTCTTCAAGAGTTCTTCCTATTCTATTCTCCAATAGATGTGGCATTTCTATTTTAATGTTTAGATCTTTGAGCCCCTTCGATTTAATTTAGTACATGGTGAGAGACATGTATCTACTTTTAGTTTTCAGCATGTGGCAAGCCAGTTTTTCCAGCACCATTTGTTTAAACAGGCTATCTTTCTTTGAGTGGGGGTGTTTGGCTTCTTTGTCGAAGATGAGGTATTTGAATGTGTTTGGAGTTGTTTCTGCATCTTCTAACCTGTTCCACTGATCCTCAGGTCTGTCTTTTTGCTAGTACCATGCCGTTTTTATCATGGTAGCTTTGTAGTATAATTTCACATCAGGGATTGTGATGCCCCCAGCCTTGCCCCTGTTGCCCAGAATTATTTTTGCTATTCTTGGTCTCTTCTGGTTCTAGGTGAATTTCATGATTGCTTTCTCTAATTCTGCGAAGTATGTTATTGGCATTTTGATTGGAATTGCATTAAATCTGTATAGTAATTTAGGAAGTTTGGCCATTTTCACTATGTTGGTTCTTCCTACCCAAGAACACAGGATATCTTTCCATTTTCTGATATCCATTTCAATTTCCTTTTTTAGAGTACCATAATTTTCAATGTAAAGGTCTTTTACTTGCTTCGTTAGGTAGATTCTTAAATATATCATTTTTTCTAATGTGATTGTGAAAGGTATATCTTCTCTTATTTCTTAGTGAGTATGTTATTTGTATATAGGAATGCTATTGACTTTTGGGTGTTGACTTTGTATCCAGCTACGCTGCTGAATTTAGTTATTAAATCTAGAAGTTTTTTGGTGGAATTTTTGGGGTCTTCTGTGTAGATTATCATGTCATCTGCAAATAATGGTAGTTTAACTTCCTCCTTTCCTATCTTTATTCCTTTTATTTCTTTCTCTTGCCTAATTGCTCTGGCTAATGTTTCTAGAACTATATTGAATACTAATGGTGATAGTGGACATTCTTGTCTTGTTCCAGATTTTAGTGTGAAAGCTTTCAGTTTCTGACTGTTTAGTGTGATGTTGGCCATTGGTTTGTCATATTGTCAGTTTCTCTCTTCTGTTATTTTTGATTTTCAAAAATGTTCCTCTTTTCTGTCTTCTAGTTCTCTTTTTTTTTCTAGTTCTCTTTAAGACATATTTATTGTTTATTCATCCTAGTATTTCCTCTAGTATAATCTTATTTTGTGAAATCCTCTTTATATTTTGAATTCCTTCCTGAGTTCTATTTCTTAATTTTTGAGATTTTCTAATTTTGATTTATGTTACTTTTTCATATCATATATCATTTTTTAAAATATCTTTAGTTCATTTTGAAGTGGTCGGGAGCCTCAGCTAGTCTTGGTGTCTAGATTTAAGAGGATCATTTTACTTACCTGGTACAGACTATGTAGTAGTTTTAGCTGTTTTTCTCAACTTGGTCTTCTGTGCTTTCTAATGAGTACCTCTTGGCTACTTGGGATTATTTTTTCATGTTCATTAGAAGAAACTGTTGGGGTTGGGGATTTAGCTCAGTGGTAAAACACTTGCCTAGCAAGCACAAGACCCTGATTTCGAACCCCAGCACCCCCCCAAAAAAAAAGAAAAAGAAAAAGAAAAATTGTTGGGTTGTTTTTGTTTTCTTACACATGCATGCCAACAGAGTACAAATCTTACTGGTATTAATGATTTGTCTCTGTGGTTTCGTTGTAAGTGTTATCATTGGGTTTTGGTTTTGCTATCAACAGGTTGTTTTTTTATTGAGGGAACTTGACAAAGTTCAACAATTATCCCACCACTATCATTATCTTTTTTTTTTAATTGCATTATCCTGACTTGTATCCAGCTATTCTTTACTCAGTAGAGAGTGTGGATCATTTCTCCATGTTTTATTTAGTAATCAGAAACATTACTTCAAATCATTGTGTGATATACCACAGGTATGTGCCATGGTTTATTGCTTCATTTACTCTTAAATAAGAATTATATTCTTAATAGGTGAATGAGTCAATAAACATTGCTAATATGATATTGTGGTGAACATTTATACATTTTTTTCTTTGATAGCTACATTTTGGGAAGATTCAGCAGTAATTCTAAAGCTACCACCTGTGTTTGTATTTTAGCATGCTTCACGACGATCCGAGCAGGAGGATTCCTGCTGAAATGGCACTGTGCAGCCCGTTCTTTAGCATTCCTTTTGGTAAGTGATACAAGTCTTTATTTTTTCCCCTTGGTCATTTGATAATCTAACAATGTACGTTTCTGAGCTCCTTTGTCGGTTATTCATCAGTTTATTTGGGAGAATTTACATTTAACTGTAGTATAATGAACGTTAACAGCCCCTCATATTGAAGATCTGGTGATGCTTCCTACTCCTGTGCTGAGGCTGCTGAACGTGCTGGATGATGATTATCTTGAGAATGAAGAGGAATATGAAGGTTAGTTCTGCTCAGATTTTGTTTAATGTGTATTTCTTTACTAAGTCTAGAATAGACATCTCTTCATAAGATTCTCTTATTTTTCTGACTTATAGGAATGTTTAATAAGGATGTTTTACTATATGATCTCTAAAATACTCTTTTTGATTTGTAAAGTACTTTTGACTCTCTTATACTTCCTTTTACTAAATTAACACAAAGATTAAGTTCTCCAACAACTTCTGTATTTCTAGTCTTTTTAGATCTGTTCTCTGTGCTTTCATTTCTCCTTTTTATCTTGCTTTTTTGCTTTTCACAACTCATTAAGACATTTACTGAGTATTTATTATGTATTGTTGGATTGCTCCCTGTTTTTAACATGGTAGGGGAGACATACACAAACAATTAGGGATTTGGTGCTCTGAAGATGGTGTCATGTGGACTGCAGAGAAAAACAGTGCTGACCCCAGTCGTAGTGGCCCTTATGGGCTTCTCTGCAGAGGCTATTTCTGACCTCTGTTGGTGATTAGAGTCGCTTGGCTGAAAGTTGAGCAACTGAGAAACACACAGTAGAGATACGTGCAGGTTTATCTATTGTGGTATTGTTTATAATGTCAACAGTTTGGAAATACATTAGTTACTATCAGTAGGGGACATACTAGATAATTTATTGAACATTTGTAAAGTACTACACAACCATAAAACAAATGAGAAGATTTCATGTAATACTAGGAAAAGCTCTGAAAGATAATT
Source organism: Hystrix cristata (assembly GCA_004026905.1). NCBI lineage: Eukaryota > Metazoa > Chordata > Mammalia > Rodentia > Hystricidae > Hystrix > Hystrix cristata. The sequence goes on along the minus strand of PVJO010017596.1, from coordinate 1,410 downwards.
GTTTAATAAATAAAAAGTAGGATTGAAATTCTTCCTTAAAGTATATATAACCATATTTGCTAGTATACGCTGATAATATTTAAAACAAGATACAGAAGAAACCGAAGAGAGGGAATAAGGGTTGGAGACTTAGCTCAGTGATAGAGCCCTTGCCTAGCAAGTGCAAGGCCCCGAGTTCGATCCCCAGCACCAAAAAAAAAGAGAGGGAATAGAACAGTAGTCGGGAAGGTTTGAGGAAGACTAAAGACATTCTTTTTAATTTTTAATTATTTGAGTATCAATTATTTAAAACACTAAAAGGAAAATTACTAAATGAGTTTAATTTATATTTTATATTCAAAGATACAGAAAATGTTTATTTTAGAAGTGTATCACTGAATTCTTTGATGTTTTAAAATCTCAAATAATGAGTGCTTGTTACTACATAGATGTGATTTCTCCAATATATTTTAATTACCAGATGTTGTAGAAGATGTAAAAGAGGAGTGTCAAAAATATGGACCAGTTGTATCTCTGCTTGTGCCGAAGGAAAATCCTGGCAGAGGACAAGTAAGTGAATGTATTCATAATTGTAGATTTACTCAGAGGTTAAAATTCTGTGTTAAAGTGGGGCATGGTGGCACATGCCTGTAATCCCAGCACTTGGGAAGCTGAGGCAGGCAGAGTGCTGTGATTTCAAGGCCAGCCTGGGCTACACAGTAAGACTTTGTTTCAAAAAAACACAACAACAACAACAAAGGTTCTGTTGAGAAGTAAGAGTTTTGGGATTGGGGATTTAGCTCAAATGGCAGAGCGCTTGCTAAGCCCCTGAGTTTAATCCCCAGCGCCCCCAAAAAAGAAAAAGAAATAACGGGGTTGCATTATGGATGATTATTAATTTCTTGTACTTTTTACTTTTTCTAAAAGTTCTATAATATACTTACCTTTTTGAATCAGGTTTTTTAAAAAAAAAAATTCTATTTTTGAATTGTTATAAACAGGACACCAACTGAATTACTGTATACACTTAATTTATGTCAGGTTCATCTAGAGAAGTATTTGGTTCAGTTTTGTTCTATTTAAATAGACTACAAAGGCCAGTTGGGTTAGCTTCTGATTGTAATAATTTGAAGAAGTAAAGTATGCTGGACCAAGAATTCTAGAACCTGAGTTCTAGTCTCAATAGGATTATTTTGATGAGCCTCATGTTCTTCACCTAAAAAATGTGATGGCTAAAACTGATAAGTATTTTCATTAAAAATTATAATTTTAAATTATAAGGTAAAGAATATTTTATGAACATCTTTCCTTGTAGTATTTTTATTTTTAGGGAAACAGAATATTGCTTTACTATGTCTCAGAGTTTCTCAGTCTTGTCACTGTTGGTGTTTGAGCCTGCTGATTCTTTTTTTTTTTTTTTTTTTTTTTTTT
>PVJO010017595.1:0-38773 GCA_004026905.1 Hystrix cristata | reverse complement strand
CCGGGTCTCACGGAATACTCAGCAATCTGCTGTGGTGGCTCCCTGCCGAATGAGCTGAAGTTCTCGCCATAATTGCTGACTATTTGGATCTCTGTCCAACAACATCAGTAAAAAAAAAAAAAAAAAAAAAAAACCTTTCTTGATCTGCATGAAGATGAGCAAAACACCTAATTCCTGTTGCTGGATATCACGGTTTCTCCTGATTGTCATACTTATTTTCTTTCCTAACTAGAATATTTGCTTCTTTCCTTGATTTCTCCTTTCACCCTCTGGCCAAGCTCTCTGTTCTATAATTTTGCTCTCTAACCTATAAGGTTTTTAAGGTTTTTAATTTTAATTGACACATATACTTTTTTTTTTTTTTTGGTGTGGTGCGGGGGATTGAACTCAGGGCCTCGTGCTTGCAAGGCAAGCACCCTAATCACTGAGCTAAATGCCCAGCCCTACATAATTTTAATGGACGCATATACATATTTGTGGGACTTGGTGAGAGTTTTCAAAATATGTGTATTTATGGACCTTGGTGTGATATTTCAAAATATTTATAAAAGTATAATGATCAGATATAATTAGCATATTCATCACCTCACATGTTTATTATCCCTTCATGTAGGGAGCATTCTAAATCCTTTCTTCTAGCTATTTTGAAATATATGATTCACTCTTGTTCACCGTAATTACCCTGTTGTGCATTAGAAATTATTCCTCCTAGATAGCTGTGTTCCTGTACCTGTCAACCACCCTGTCCTCCCCCTACCTTGTCCAACTGCCCCATTCCCACTCTCCAGACTGGGAAAACCACTCTTCTCCCTCTTCTATGCTCTGCGCATCATTAAAAGCAAGAGTCCTTGTGTGACATCATGTGTAACGGACCACCATTACAAATCAGAGAGTATCACCAATATAATTACCAATATTGCTAAAGCTTAACTTTTATTTTCCTTATCTTTAATTAATATATATTGTGTATTTTCTTTAAAAAGAAAATATTAAAGCTAATAACTCTTTCTTTGAATTTCAGCATTATTGCATCCATTCATAACTCTCTTATGCTGCAATAGAAAAATTTCCTGTTCTTTTCCATAGCCATCAGATCTACTACCTCAATTACTATTTACCTGAACTTTATGATCTGAATAATTATACAAGCAAATGTACCAAAATAGCTTGAAAACTCCAAGACAATCAACAAGAAAAAATGGCCTTAGAGATTTCACAAAAATATGTAAATTTGAAAGTACATGGCACTCTACTGTGAAAAGCAGAATTTCACTCTTTCACATTACTTTTGCTTTTAAAATTGTAGCTACCACACTTACTCCACTTCCAATATTAACCTGAAGTGATTATTTTCTACTTGCTTTGTGAACTATGTAAATAAATGAACTCCCCTATATGGCCACTCTCCTAAAAACACAGAGGGCTACGACATATTCCCTGTTCAGAATAAGAAGTCCTCTCTACTTAGAAAAGGAATTATCAGTCATGGACTAGAACATTTAAAGAATTTTTCTAGAAAAACAGAAGAGAACAGACTATGTGATGATGAGGATAGGCAAGCACAGGGAAACCAAAACGAATTAGTGTTCCTAATTTCTAAATATTTGGATTGCTTTCCCTAACTTGTTCCATCATTTTAACAAAATTATGGAAATCTTGGCAATTCAGAAGTTGTTAAAGAAAAGGAAAATTTCGGACAAAGAAAAATGGCAAAATAAAAATTGAAATTTTCTCTGCCAGGCATATTACTTTGTATGCCAAACTGGCAAGACGATTTGTGAAATGTTGAGGGAACTGAGACACACTGAAACCCTTTAAGCCCCTTCACATCTTGGTGGTCTACCATGCCCCAGCTTCCCCCACGTAGCCCCACTTTTCCCTTTGCTCTTCGCTCTCAGTAACCAGCATAACACCCACTCATCAGGTCCCTGCCTGCGCTTCACCGCCTCCTGCTGTAGACGCCTCATGGGTCCACCTCCCTGCTCCTCTTACACATGGGTGCCTGGTGTTTGTCTGTCTTCTCATCTAGAACCTAAACTCCAGGAAGGGAGGCATGAAATTTTCTTCAGTTACAGCACTAATAAGCAGTTACCCAGAAACTGGCACACAGCTCTCACATATACTTTGTGACAAAGCAAACACTGTGATAAATGTTTATTTTCCAATTCATAAATGGGTTTGGCCTTGGACTATCACCCTCCTAGCAAGAAAAAGGAGATTGAAAGCCACGGTGCCTTCTGGGAAGGGGTCATCCTGAGATGCTAATTCCTATCATCTTTTCCAGGGACAATGAAAATTTTGTGAAAAAAATGTTAAAAAGATGAAAAGGTGCCTTTTATTGTTTTCAAACTATTTCATAACAAAATTTTTGAAAACTACTAGCAATGCAAATTAATTGAATTCAATGGACTCTAATTATTTTCCTATATATATAGGCCAATTTTGCATTTATTTATATCATTTTCATCATTCTTTATTGCCTTCAAGTGTGTGGGCTACTGAAATTTTTCTTCAACCTTACTACTCTGTTGATTACTAAAATTGGCATGTATTTGAGTATATTTGTGATATGATCCTTTAAATATCCTTTGACACCTGTAAAAACTTAGGAAATGTGTTTTTAACTCTTTAAGTATATTTACTTAATTCAACTAAACGAAAAGTCTAAAAACATATGTTACAAAACATCTTTTTTATGTCACATGATCCTGATATAAAAACAAAAACATGAAGCTGACAGAACCAACATTCTCAGTCTGTTCTTCATAATAGTGATATAATCACCTTCTGTAACTAATAACAGCTATCCGGGCACATATTTTTTAAAGGCAACATGCTATTTAATCTTTCATTTAAAAGGGGACATTAATAATATAGTCCCATAAAAATAAATGAAGGTGAAGATGTATGCCAATACCATTTTACAACTTCTGTTTAATTAATATTATTGCATGTTTTAATTAGAAGTGTGTTTTGCGCATCAACAGGATATGTTTAATTTATATGAAACTACATTCAAAAGACTGCCTCCAGAGAAGGAACAATTTATTCTGGGCTATGTATGCACATCTTGAATAAAAAATAGTTAGCTCAAAGAAGATTTTGTTGCATTTTTCACAATTAAGTTCAACTCACAATGATAAAGCTTTATTCTCTTTTTTTCATTTGCTTTATAATAGTCAGGAATAGTCTCAGAAAACAACAGACACTTTTGTATACAGTACTATTACAAACGCAGGTTAAGGTGCTTATTTCCCTATTTTTGTTTTGTTTTGTTTGTTTTAATGAAGCCCTTTTTCAGTTTTTAGTTTTTATGAGGACATGTTTGCAGTACTCCTTTTTGGTAAATGCTCACAACGCATCTCAATGTGGTTTTCATTCCCTTCTTTTCCCTTGCTCTCACTATACCTCCAACTCTGATCCCCTTCCCATTTGAAAAAGATTTATCTCCTGCTACCTGTTATCTATCTTTTATTTTGTTCTTTATTTATATTTTGGGTTTCTTGTGTAAGAGAAATCATGTGATATTTAAGTTTGTGTATCTGATTTATTTCACTTAACATATTATGGTCTCAAACTGCATTTTCTTACTAATGGCTTAAGTTAGTTCTTATGGCAGAGTAGTTAGTACTCCACTGTGTATAAGCAGCGCATTTTCTTTATCATTCATCTGTTGATGGGCATAGCACTTCCAACATTTAGCTATTATGAGTCGTGTTACTATAAACACGGGTATACATACATCACTGTAACAAGGTGTCTTTAACTCTTTCAGGAAGATACCTGGAAGAGGAACAGCTAGGTTAAATGCAGTTTCTACTTTTAGTTTTCTGAGGAATCACCATACTGATTTCCACGGTGGTTGCACTAGTTTATATACCCACCAGCAAGATAGAAGAGCTCCTCTTTCTCTGCATCCTCACTAGTATTTGTTGTTATTTAACTTCTTGATGATAGATACTGCAACGAGAGTAAGATGGAAATTCATTGTTGTTTAATTTGAATTTCTCTAATGGCCAGTGATGTTGGACATTTTTTATGTACTTATTGGTCATTTGCACTTCTTTTCAGAAGTTTCTATACATTTCTTACACCCATTTTTGATTGTGTCTTTTACTTGGGGGCATCTAATTTTTGTAATTATTTATAAATTGTAGCTATCAGTCCTCTGTGGAATAGCTGGCAAATTTTTTTCCCTTTCTGTAGGCTGTCTCTTCATGTTGTTGGTTGTTTTCTTTGCTGTATAGAAGCTTTTTAATTTTATATGTTCCCATTTCTTGATTCTTAGCATTATTTCTTGTGCCACTAGGTTCTGTTCAGAATATCTTTGCCTACGTCTTCAAGAGTTTTACCTATTTTATCTTCCAGAAGATTAAATTTCTCTTTTAACATTTAGATCTTTGATCCATTTCTATTATAGTTTAGTAAATGGTGAGATATATGGGTCTATACTCAATCTTCTGCACGCTGACAGCCCATTTCCCCAGAACCATTTATTAAGGAGGTTATCTTTTCTCCACTATATGTTTTTGCACTCATGATAAAAGATTAAGTAGCTGCATGTGACTGGGCTTGTTTCTGTATCCCCTATTCTGTTGCATTGATCTATGCATCAGTTTTTGTTTGTTTGTTTGTTTATTGTTTTTTATTGTCACTGTTGTTGTTTTTGCTAGTGCCATCCTGGTTTTATTACTATGACTTTGTAATGGAACTTCAAATACAAGATTGTGATGCCTCTTATTTTGCTCTTTTTAACCAGGATTGCTTTTGCTATTCTGTTTTGTTTTGTTTTTTCTCCAGTTCTGTATGAATTTTAGGACTGTTTTCTGTAGATCTCTGAGGAATGTTGTTGGTATTTTGATTGGGACCATGTTAAACCTGTATATAAGTTTTGGAAATATGGCCATTAAACTATTGGTTCTGCCTGTCCAGGAAAAGGGGTATCTTCCCATTTTCTGATGTGCCCTTCAATGTGCTTTTCCACAGTACTGTAGTTTTTGTTGGAGAGGTTTTTCACTTCTTTGGTTATTTCATTTCCTAAGTATTTAATGTTTCTTGATGCTATTATGAATGGAATTGTTTTCTTAATATCTTTCTCAGTGAGTTCATTATCAGTGTACAGGAACGCTATTGATTTTTGTGTGTTTATTTTGTACCCTCTTACATTTGCTGAATTTGATTAGTAATTCTAGACGTCTCTTGGTGGAATTTTTTTTGTTTTTCTATGTTGAGGATCATGTCATCTGCAAATAATGATAATTTAACTTCTTGTCTTCTCCATAACCCTTTTATTTCTTTCTCTTCCCTGATTGCTCTGGCTAATGTTTTGAGTACTACATTGAACAAGAGTGATGATAGTAGACATCCTCATCTTGTTCCTGATTTTAGAGGAAAATATTTCGGTTTTAACGCATTTAATATGTCCGGCAGTTGTTGGTCCTAAATGGCTTTCATCAGATTGACATAGGGTTTTCATCAGGCTTTTTTTCATGAATGGATGTCGAATTTTGTCAAAGGTTTTTTGCATCTATTGAGATGATCGTTTGATTTTTTCTTGCTTCTGTTTAAATGATGTATTACATTTATTGATTCACATAGGTTGAACCATCCCTGCATTCATAGGATGAAGCCTATTTGGTCATGATGTATTATCTTTTTGATGATTTGTTTCATTCTCTTTGCCAGTATCTTGTTGAGGATTTTTCCATCTATGCTCATAAGAGATTGGTTTGTAGTCCTCTTTTTTGGACGGATCCTTTTCTGGTTATGATATCGGGGGAATTGTAGCTTCCAGGAATGACTTGGGAAGTACACCTTCCCTTTCAATTTCATTAAAAATTTTTAGGAGTATTGGAATTAGATCTTCCCTGAAGTTCTTGTAGCATTCAGCAATGAATCCATCGGAATCTGGGCTTTCATAAATTTGTAGGTATTTTATTATTGTTTTAATTTCCTTGTCTATTTTTGTGTTATTCAAGGTTTTTATATCTTCTTAGTTTAGTTTCGGTAGTTCATATGTAACTAAGAATATATCTATTTCCTATTTCATCTGAATTATCCAATTTATTAGCATACAGGTTTGTAAGTAGTTGCTAATCATCTGGGTTTCAGCAGTTTCTGTTAAGATTTCACCTTTTTCATTTCTAAATGCATTAATAAGGGTATTTCCTTTTTTCTTGTTAAGACTGGATAAGGGTTTGTCTATTTTATTTATTCTTTTGAAGAGTCAGTTCTTCATTTCATTGATTATTTGTATTTGTTTTAATTTCTGCTCTTATCTTCATAATTTATTTCCTTGTAGTAGCTTGAATTTGTATTATTCTGGTTTTTCTGGGACCTTGCATTTCATCATTGGGTTATTTATTTGGGCCTGCTCAATCTAGGTTTATTCTTTTTAAATTTTTATTAGTACATATTTGTACTACATAAATTTTACATTTTTTATGGGGAAATGGTATATATGCACATATCTCACTTCTTTTTTTAACCCTCCTATCCACCCTCCTTTTCCCAGCATTGGATTAATTTGTAAATCCTTATAATTATTACACATACAGATTAACAACCACATTAATAAGCCAAAAATATGTAAATGCATGATAATTATATTAAATCAAGGTACTCTTTTAGATACCTTGTCCATGCTGGATTACAATAACTTTGCTTCTCTCTCTTTCTCTTTTACTATTATCTGTCTTTCATATTACACTTTATATATTGAGTTTCTCACATAATAGAAACTATGGATATTTAAACTTGTGTGTTTTACTTACTTCACTTAAAACAGTGGCCTCCAGGTGCTTCCATTTTGCTACACATGACTTTAGTTTGTCTTTTATGTGATACTGTGTAAATACTACGTTTCTTTATCCATTCATCTCTTCATGGACTTGTAGGTTGCCTCCAAGATATAGCTACAGGTTTATTCTTAACAAATAAATGACCAATATAATTGATAGGAAACACAGGAGTGTGACTCTTATTTGTCAGCTGGTTGATTTTAAATTACTGTAAAGTATATTTTACTATCTTGCATATTAGCAGCTTTGTCATTGACAAAATATTCAGCACTTGCTACTTAAAGGATAGATTTAATTTGGTTCATGGTCTCAGAGGTTTCCATCTCAGGGTCACCTGGCTCCACGATAGACATACGGTAAAGGACGTGCATGGTAGAATAGCATGCTTACTTCACAGTGGCTGCATGCAGAGCAGGGGAGCAGCACCAGCGAGAAAGGAGCCAGGGCCAGATACAGACTCCGAGCTCAGGCCACCATGGCCCACCTAGATACACCTGGAAATGTCCTTCCTCAGCCCCTGGGTGGATCCCAGCTCCGTCAGTTGACACATCAAGCATAACGAACACACATCCCATTGATCAACCTTCTACCTCCAAAGACAATCAAGGTGACAGTTAAGCTCAACTGGAACATATTGCTTGAAGGCACTTGCTACTGATTTCAGGGGACAGCACTTTTATGCAAGCTCTTCATTTTCCTTGTTCTGATTATAGCAGTTAACTTCTATGTGGTCTCCCAATGTTTTATATCACCTGAAATACAGCCGTGGAGTTCACTTTCTTTAATTCTTTGAATTCTACATTCTTTTGTAATTTCTAATTTTTTCCCTTTAAAGAGCACAAATCTGACAGTGTTAACACTGTACTTCAAATGTTTAATGACTTGTCTGATCATTCGTCCCTAACCTCTCTCACACTCTGCTCTGTCCCCGTGTTTCTGTTTGTGGCTTTCGACACTTTCTGCAGCTCTCTATTCAGTCTACCTGTAACATCCTAGAGCACCTAGTACTCCTGGTAATCCTTCAAATCTTAATTCAGAAGCAACTTCTTTATGAAATCTTACCTAACTGCATGATACAGACCTATTTTTCTGCATATTCAAAGAACTCCATCCACATGTGATTCCTCACTGTTCTATAAACTTCTTGAGAACTAGGACTTTGCCTTATTTGTAACAGTCTGACATATTTACCTGGATATTGTTAGAAAATAATGACTCAGAAACTCCTTATGAATATGCTTTTTACAAATAAAAGCTTTTTATATTTTATTCAGTCAAATTAAATTAACCAATTATAGTTAGCTAAACACAGAAACACTGAATAATTTCGGAGTTTTACTTTATGGGATACAAACAATTTCAAAAGCAGAAAACACAGACAAATAGTGGATCTATTCTAAATATCTGACTGGTCCCAGGAAAATATTGGGGAAAATTATGCCAAAGTTTGAGAAAAATGCATTATATCCAAAAAAGTCTTAATTTCATCAAAATGAACTGAGCTTGTACCATTTATCAGATATTCAAGATATATAGATCATTAATACATCTCCAGATTTGTTTCCTTCAAACATATTAAATTGATCTATATGAAGTTGTCATTTTAGTAAATCAAAAATAATTATGTTGAGCATTTTATACAGTTCAAATTATTATTATGGAAGTAGATATAGAATTTAAAACAACAAAAGTAAACCTTCTCAAGGATTTGAATAGAATAAGAAGTGTACCAAAAACCAATGGGAAGAAAAAAATGATCATGTGGGACAGAATTCAGAAAGACCACAAATAGACAGTAGGAATTCAGGTGCAACATGAAAGATTTTTAAAATTTCAACAGATATAAATGGCGGAAATGGCATTTCCGTTTAACTGTATATTAAGTATTATTAATAGAAATTCATAAATGTCTTAGTTACTTTTCTAACTACTGAGACAAAATACCTGATACCCAAAGTTAAAAAAGGAAAAATTTATTTCAGTTCACAGTTTGTAGAGGTTTCAGTCCCTAGTCTCTGGCTTCAAGGTAGGATGGCTTTCCAGAAGGGCATCACAGAGAAGAAATAGTCCATGGCGAGGCAGGCAAGAGGCAGCAGGCAGCAAGCAGTGAACAAGCAGCAGCAACCTTCCCTTTCCCTTTTATCCCACCCAGGATACAAACCTTTCGGGTGGTGCTACCCACAATCAAGATGGGAGCTTCCCATCACCCACACCCAGAACTATGATAAACCAGTCTGGAGTGATTTAGCTGTCACACTCCTAATTGGTATTCACACCCTCTCAATCCACATTCAGACACCCTAGATCAAGCCACCTCCAAAAAGAATACAGTTTGTGATTTGAATGTTATCTTCGCATAGATTAATTAGCAATCAGAGGGAAGGCAAAAATTCTATCACTCTATTGCTCTATGAACTGCAAGGTACTTATAACTAAATTATGAAAATATCCCTCATTTTTAAAAGCTACATGATGATATTTCAATGTGTCCACTTCACAAGGTTTTCTATAAAGGACAAATAATAGGTATACGTATGTATGTGTATAAAAGGATTTTGAAGAGACAAGAGTGTCAAATGATTAAAAGGCACAAACAAATATTACTTATTATCTAAAACTAACTTTCCAATAAAATAATTCCCCAAAACCATGTTCTATAATGTGTTCAAAAACAGTACTGACCCAACTGCCACCCATATTTCTACACTTAAAACCTAGATCCAGGATATTTCTGGCACAAGTTCAAGCTGAAGACAAATGTTTTCTAGAAAACTTTTATATTTTTACTCTGTTGTAATGGTCCACTCACATTTGCAAAAAACAGATGATTGAAACTGACAGAGTGAAAAAATATATGCACAAAACAGAGATCTATCTAATTCAGCTGAGTGATTGCAAAATAAAGTGGATTATGTATCTTCAGAGTTCAGTTTTTGGCAAACCCAAAATAGGCAGCTCCACCTAGGATTTCTTCTGCCTCAGGAAATCCTTATACTCTTCAGAAATGGCTGACTTTAAAATCACTTGAAGAACCTCAAACAAGTAAACATTCAAGGGACGATACTATTTATTCTATTCACTCTATTCCTGAGTTTGTTGGTCAGCCGTTCATTCTTTCCACTGTGCTCCTACATCTTCTTGAAGACATAACTTACAGGTTGAATAACTTCTATTTCATAATTTCTTTCCTCCTGTATCAACAGTATTCTAAAATACATTATTCTGGGAAATACAAGAATAATAAGGGGTTGGGGATTTAGCTCAGTGGTTAGAGCACCTGCCTAGTGAGCACAAGGCCCTGAGTGCAATCCCCAGCACACACACAAAAAAGGAATAATAAAAACTTTTCATAGTGTAATTGTTTCTAAAAATTTAGTCCAGTATTGGTTTGAATATTTCATAAGATATTGATCCCTGAAGGTTAGTGTTCAGGGAATCTTTTGTTGATATTTAAGTCACACATAAAGATCCAGAATGCCAGCTGGTTGGTGAATGTAGCAAAGAATATTCTGTTCTTAGAGCAGCTCCTTTGCTGGGTGCTACACTCATACCCCAGGTGCTGTTGGACACTAATGCAGCGGAGTGACTCTCTCTAGAGACTGTCTCAGGGCAGCCATCCCATGGGGATCACACCTCACTGCCACTCCCAAATTGACATACAATCAATGTCTCAGTGATTATAAGTTACAAAAAGCCCATCATCTTGTCTCAAGAGTGCTTACTTCCTGAGTTTTATACATTAAATTTCTGTTTGAGGCTCTGCTTTGAATGGACATAGCCCAAGACTCTTTACTCACCAGATATCTGCAGGACTTCTTAAGACATAAGGATGAATCATACTAAGAGTACACGGGAATGCTTCATTCACTGATAGCATTTGATGTAACAAGATTTTGTTGAAGTTCAAAAATTATTTACAGAACACTACCTACATAAAGTACCCAGTGTTTATAAGTACAATCTCCATAACTAATACTCATTGTTCTATTCTGTTAGTAGAACTATATCTTACCATTTTTCTGGAAGGCGAGTAAGAAAAGCATCATTATCATGCCTAGTGCACACAGGCATCGTAAGTAAAAAGAAGCACAAATGTATTTCTCTTGACTATACCTAAATATCTCAGCCTCAATTCAAGTGATCTTAAAAGGATTAGTTTTTTGTTTAGATTAATAAAGTTTCCAAACAGTTATCTACCAATTACTACAATGGTTTTGTTAAATGTATTCTGTGCTATATCAGTGCAAAGTTAAATCTCTAACTCAATTAACCAAAAAGGACAAAAATCCATGATGCCATCTAGACACCATTGATTTGTATCCTTGACACTATTAACTCTTGTCGTAAGAAACTACCTTAGTTAACATGCTTGTTATGGAAAATTGTATTTGTTCTCTTCAGTTTGGAAACTTCCCCTCTCATAAGAAGTTGATTTTATTCACTATCCTCATGATTATTGGCCCATTAACTCTGACCTTATTGGTTTTCCCATGCCTGATTAATTATAGGAAGTTGTGAAAATTCCCTTAAAGTAAGAGAGAAGCCTTGAGATCCCCTTTCTTGTAAAAAAGGTAATAACAGTTTATTTGATAGGTTTAATGAATCAGGGCCTCTGAAGGCTAATGTTAAAACCCAGTGAAGGATCTGGTGTTCTCCACCTCAGGAAGGTGCCTAGGGGTAGAAATGAAATCATTCTCAGAGCGAAAGTGACTGAAAACTGCATTCTGTGCTGAAAAGTTGAAATAAATGAAATTAAAGGAGGGAAAACTTCAAGATGGAGAATCATAACACATATTACTTATGGCCCTAAATAAAATCTATTCTTTCATCCCTGTTAAAGATGCCGTACTTCTCTTGATACAAAAATTAACATAGGAGGCATGTGGCTGTGTGTACATACATGCACACAGACAAATATGTATGCATTTATTTAATTCTAAATAATTCTACATGGCAATATTGTTATTACTTTTCTATTTTATGATGACGGTGATGATTCTTTTACAAAAATGAGAACGGTAAGGCAATTTCTATTTGAACTAGAGAGTTTAGTCTAGGGTCTGTCTTTCTCATGATATGGTCTCTCACAATAGAAACTTTAAATTGCTAAAGGTCCATTATGTCAAGAGAGCAGTAAATTTTCATAGGATAACTCAGGCCAGTTCATGTTCGCTGCAGAACTAGACAGAGCCTGAGGATCATGACTGAAAGTATTTCTGAAAGTGGAACTTGTCACAAAAATGTATAGTTTCTAAGTATTCTATTAACATTCCAGAGGAAAACGTACTTACTCCACCATGTAGCTCATTCTGCACCAGAACAACAAGTCCGAAAAGTGTCCCCTCCCTGCTATGGCCATGGCTGGTTTCACTGGCTAATGGGAGTGTTTTCCTGTCCTGTAAAGAGACAGCCCCAGACTCCCCTCAGCACTGCATTCTACACAGAATTTATCCCTTATTGGAGTTGGAATGTGAAGTCCATTTTTCAGACCTGTCACAGATGTTTTGTTCTGCTTGGCTCATTCTAAGATTCACACAGCTATTTGGGCAATCAGAAAATTCTATGAGGTCATGGTGAACCCACGTTTCTACTCAATATCTAACATTCTTTCATCCATGTTACTATGCAGTTTTATTCGACGGTTCATAGTATTGTGAAAGGTTATTCTACTAGATAAGCATTTGCTTTTAGCTGCATTTAACTCATGGCAATTCTTGAATCTGGCTCCTAGATTTCAATTATATTTCCAACCTCAAGTTACCTGCAAATTTACTAAGATTTACTTTCACCTCTTCATCAAGTAAATTAATAAAATGTTTCAACTCAGCAAATTCATGTCACCTGACATACCTCTCACTGTATAGCAATCTACACGTGGATACCATTGCTTCAATATTTAATCAACACACATGTGCTCTGCAGGAACTCTTTCAACAGGTTTTCAGATGATTCCCAACCATCCAAGTGGGATTTCCAAGTCTATTATTGCTGAGGTCCAGAAACACTGTGTCCACTCACTTTTTCCCTTTCTAATTTTAAAGAAAGAAGTGAGTTTAATATAACATAACTTGTTTTTAATGAATATATTTTTAAACATCTTAAATGCTTTCTCTTCTCAGGACTCTCAAAATTCTAAGGCTATGTAGAAGTATTTGTAGTTCAAAGGGAATCACGGTACAAAAACATGTGAAAATGAATCGTCCAAATGCCTGGCTGTAAATAAGATCTCCCTAGGACTCCCTTCTAAATCTTCTGTAAGACAAAAGACCTCTCTTACTTTCTTTGAGTTCCTGGTGGGCAGGACTGGCTAACACTTTTGATGTTTCCTCTGTTTTCTAGCCTCATTCTTGGATGGGAAGTGCTCAGTTATCCTGCCGTCCATGTAAGCTAACATGAACTGAGCCTCCTTCGGAAAAGATCTATGGTGTCTCTCACGTCAGGGAAGTTTCTTGGACCACACTAACCCACACTGTGTTCCTGGCACTACAAAATCTTTCAGAATTATCTCTCCCTTCCTTTCCTTTCCAAGCAAAGGACTTGCTCCTTTCCTTTTCTTCTCCCCCTTTCCTTTTCTCAGGCAAAGATCAAATACTTTTTGTTTGCTCCTTCAAATGAACTATATATATTTGCTTTACCTCCTGCTTTCAAGGTATCTATTATCTGCTATAAAGGCACTTTTCTAATATAAAAGAGGGTGAAAATTCCTGTAGTTACTGAGAGGATACACAAATGACTAAATCACACGTCATAAAAGCAAGTCCAGTGAAATAAGGCAACAGACATCCTGCTTCAGTGTTTTGGGAAGAAAACAGGAACTGATTTGGATCGTGCAAACTGTAAAGCACATGCCTGGTATAGTAGGGACAGTTGTTATTTAGCTACAAAAAGCGTTTGACATATGGGCACATTGATCTGGTCTCTCTAAAGAGTCTTGGATATGAAGTTTATGTTATAAAAAATATTTTACATTTTAAATACTGGTTAAATTTAATATATATCATCAGATCAAAGTTGAAGTCTATAAGCTGCATAAGGGCTGTAGGGAGCGGGGCACAAATCAGTGGGCAACCAATGGTTTAAACAAAAAAGTACCTTTCCCAGTTAATTCTGGGGCCAGCTGTCAAGCACATAAAATTTTCACAAACACCCACATTATCTACATTTTAAATGCCAGAGAAAGCAGTTCATGGAGATGTAGCAGTAATTTGTGAATTTCAAAGCTAACACAAGAAGAAGCCGACATGAAACAGCCACGAATTCCCAACTTCGCTTCACTGAACTCAGCTTATTTTATGCAAACATGGCTTTAAATTTTTCTTCGAAGGGCAGATTGGTTATTTTTATTGATGTCACAAAGATGCATTAGCATGGAGCTAACGTTATGCTTCAAATTGACCACTTCTTGACATTTTTCTTGTTATTTTTCTCAGTATTGGAAATCATTGCTTCACGTCCATCCATCACGTAATTTTTGTCCCTATTGGGACTGCAGGTTCGAAAGGGATAAATTTCCACCACACTACCATGATTCCATAACCTAATATGCAATTACTCCCTCCACTACTACACAGAAGTAAAATTTAAAGTATGCTAAGAAGACTAAAAGACATTCTAACATCTTTTAAAGATACTTTAGCACTCTGTCGTTCTGTGCTCTTTCCACATTTCCCTTTCAGTGCTCATTGTGCCTTCTCCCCTATTAAGTCATCAGACTCTTTATGGCAGAAACCGATTAGCATTCACTCCCTGAAAGTTCTCTGAATGACAATTTGATCTTCCTAGAAGAAAGTGCTACATGACTTTAATAAATGGCCACATCGTGTAACTGGAATGAACATTCTGAAAACTTCTGTGTACTGTATACAAAGGTCTCGTCACAGGTCAAGATGAAGCCAATACTCACACTCAAAATATCTCTGTACTTCACAAAAAAAAAAAAAAAATCACACCAGCAAGAACTTGTGGGATTTCACAACCAGCACTGTGTCTTTCCTGATAGTGAAAATAGAACAAATTTCACAAACATATCTCAGTCTACAGAGGATAAACTCTGTATCCTACAATTCCTTTGAGATGTCCTATTTTTATCCTTTCTGAAATATCTTTTGCATTTTTAAGTACCCTGACGATTTTTATGGCTAATAATAATTACAGTCATCATAATGACAAAAGTCTTGGGGAGTAAATGAAAGATAAAATTAACTACTGAGTTTCTGGAGAGGGTGAACATTGTCTCTCGCCAAGGACTAAGGAAAGATTTGCAATTAATAACAGTGTTTAACACGTCTATGAACATTTTCATGCCTACCTGCACAATGCCAAGACAAGAAAGCAAGCCAAAGGAAAATCCAGCAAGAAGGCTAAATTTCACTAAAGTCACCTCTCTGTTTGTTAACATTTTCCCAGGTTTCCACAGTATCTCTATATATGTGTTATGCAAAGAATATTATTGAAATTTTTTATTTTGCTATTAGTTGAATAAAATAGAGGTGAATATGAAGGACTGAAATCTGGGTTTGATGGCTCTTACCCTGTTTGGAATCCTCTTTTCTGACCACATTCATCATTCCTTCATTGTCTGTTAAATGCTTTACTTGAACTTGTGGGATTTCATCCACTGTTTGGACTCTTCTATGCATGGTACCCGGCAAGAGAATGGATCCTGATTATTACTGTGATGCAAAAGAGACTCCTAGTACCTTGGGAGAGTAGTAAGCCAGAGCCAAGCACACAGCTATTTAAGCAGAAGCTACTAGTGACATAGCCTAATGGTCTGTCAGTGTTTGTCTGGTCCTCACCTCCACCCATCTGTTCAGAATCTGCATCCACCTCCGTGCTGTCTATCCTGAGCCTCTCCCAGGCACAATAAGAGGGAACTGGTCGGTATGTCAGTAACCCGTGCTCTTGGGCATGTTAGTTAGAAAGATACAATTTAAAATATTTTTTCTTCTGGACCCAAAGACTAAATCCTTGTTCATGTGATTATGACCCTTCTCCACTACCCATTTCCCCAGACAGAGACAAATTTCTTGGAGCTTTTCTATTGCTTGCTGCCAAAGGAATCTTTTACCATCCTGCTGCCAAAAGAGCCACCTGTCTGCCTGGCTGTGTCTGGTCTTCCTTAGTGACAACTGACCTGTCTGCACTTCCCACCTAAAAGTTCTTGGTAGCTCTGATTCCCAAGTCAATCCATCTCACTGTCAGTAACAGTCTAGATACTAACATTGAAGATGGAGCTGGCATTAAATTTTCAAGATGGAGCTAAAAAGGAATTAAAGTCATGCCTCTCAGATAGGCTTAAATTTGCTGTTGGGCTGAGTCAGCAACAGCAACAGTGCAAAGAATTGAATCAGCTCTTAGTCCCTAACTGATTTCTTTTAAATGCACACACCTTGTTTGTAATCTTATCATAAAACAAAAGGCCTTCTTTTAAGGAAGTGTGACTAGCATTTCGAGAAATGTTTAGATCTATTTTGAATAAAAGATTTTGTGCATTAGGGTGGGGGTTGTGGTTTTTTTTATAATCACTATAAATGTCCCCACAAAATAAAAAATACATGGATGTGTTCCATGAGCACAATTAATAAATTGCAGATTTCCAGGCTTCTGGAAAATGTCAGTATCAGGTCAGAGAGGCATGAAAATATGCTGTCTTGTGCTATACTGCCACCAGGTGGGCAATTTAAATCAGGTGGTCTGAATACCATACTTTCGAGTCACTTCTTACAAGCTTCAAAACTCAGTTGGTAATACGTGATAGTGTACCTAGGATGAGCTACATTTATACTTTGTCAAAGCATAATCAATAACAGAACCACCTTGTACTTTCAAATGATGTCTGAATGAGAAAATAACATATAGATAAGAGGTTTAGCCCAAAGCACACAACCTTGAGCCCTTGCTTACTTGCCCACGTCATCTCCCTTGTTCTTTATAACCTGGCCACACTGTATTTTATAATCCATGAAGAGGCCAAGCCACTGTTCCTGCTGTTCCAAGTGAGTGTGGAACATTTTTCTCTATGCCCACAGATAAAAATAAAGCTGTTCCGGCTCATTGTTCAGGTCTTAGCTCAATGATAGGCCTCATTTCTCTATTCTCCAAAGCTGCTGTTGTTATCTGCCTTGAACTGAGCAACACTAAGCTTATGAGACCCTTTATTCCTTTGTACTGCTGTCACTTCAAGAACCCTGGATTCTAGGTCACTGCCCGTCTCTCTCAGTCTAATCCTCATAAGGCAATAAGGGCTGCTAAGAAACCAGGTAAGAATGAGCTATTTCTTTTTTGTTCTCATTGAACTGGAATACACATTAGTGATATTCCCTTACACTTTCAGAAACAACCTGTTTGAAAGGTAAATTTTATAGTCACCTGGCCTATCTCATACTCATCTCTGATTCCTATGCAATTCCTAAAACCTTTAGTTGGGCTCTCTGATGGACAGAGTTTGTCATCAGCAAAAATTCTCTGATTCATTCTTAGACTCTTGTCTTTGTATTCCTTTCATTTCTCTTGCTAAAATGGAAATATGGTTCTTTCCTTAAGGCAACACTTCCCTACATCTCTCATGGGGAGTGATGGTTGTCTCCCCACACAGTGTAGAGGACTGAAAGGAAAAATAGATACCTTTCTTAGTCCTTGCTCCTGCTTTCAGAGATTTTTGCACACTCATGCTTTTAATGTAGAAGCATTTAATCACACATCATCAGATGATAACTCAACTGTTGCTGTCATCTGAAACTCTCATAGTTAACACCTTGTCAGATTTCTCAAGAATTGAAATTCCCAGCTAGCACCTTTGTGTGAGCCATTCTTCAGGTCCTAGAATTATTGTGACATTCTATTTCTGGAACAATTCAGTGAGAGAGTTACATGTTAGCTGGGAGAAATGTTTTAGAAGCTACTATCTTCTTCTTGGTTTACTAATTTTTTTAAACACTTCGCATTTGTACCTTTGTTCACTAGAGAACATCATCAACTGAGTAACTGAAGCCTTCTTTGTATATATAATTTAGATCATTTTCTCTGAATAAAACCAGGCAATGATTCCCACTTCTCTTAGATGAAGGCCAAAGTTGTATGATTTAGAAAGCCCTTACTCTTTACCCCCACTCACTTGACTCTAACCACCATGAATAGTCACTTGAGTGAGCCTTACATGACCCCAAATTACTTTCCTAAGTGAGTCTTTTCTCAGTCTGAACTCCTTTTCCCAATTATCCCTATGGACAATTTCTTCATGAATTTCAAGTATCAGTCCAAACCCACCATTCATATGCTGTCCCTGATGGCCTATTAAAATTGCAACCACAACCAGCATCTTCTACTTACTATTAACTTCTTCCTTTTCATGATCATTTTTGCTATTTGTTTATTTACTTTGATCAAATGAAAACCTTAGAAAAATGGAGATTTTCATCTAGCTTGCCACCAGTATGTGCCAAACACCTAGAACCCAGTCTAGCTAGTGGTGACAAACCTGTGCACATGTGCCATGCAGGCTGTTTTGTATCATTGAAACCTCTAAAAGCTTCAGCATCACTGTTAGGCCATACTAGGTGGGAAATAACTACTTTCGAATACATTAATGTTATATTATGCTAATTTATAGTTATCCATAAGTATCCAAAAAGAACATAAATATGACTAGATTTCAAAGATTTGTTCAAGAGCTTAAACTGTGGAGCATCACAGTCAATCCTGCAAATCAAAAAATTTAAAAACATGGAAATCAAATTCTGGGGCTCTTAGCTGTGCTTTATTTGGCCAGTAATATGCCTTTTACTTTTGTATCTGAACATCTTTCAGTAATCTAAAATAATACATATTTTTTAACTTACCAGTCCCCAGCAACACATCTTATTTTGTATGGTACCTACTTGACGTCATTTGTGCCTGTGAACCCTGATTTTTACTAACACAGAAGCAAGATAGCAGCTTCCAGAAGCACAGACAGCTGTTCCCCGGCAGCAAGCTCCACCAAAAGAGCATGTACACATCATAGTAATCCCATACGTGACCATCCTGAGATGGAAAACATGAGACTGCATCGTCAGAATAGCTTAGCTTTGGCTCTGGGGTCTGCAGTCTTCTGAGTGTAGAGGCTCCGTACATCTTGCTCACCCCTGAAGACTTTACAGCCCCTAGATCAGCAAGTGATATTTAACAGACTTCCGTGGAGGTTGCATGAGAATGATACTTTCTGTTCACCAAACGAGGCCCAGAATCCAAAACTAGCTTTGTACAGAAGCGTTGCTGTGTTTCCCTCACTGGACACTCAATCACTTTCTTTCAATATCGTTTTTATGTTGAATTTTCCATCAGGCTTCTGAATGAAGCCCCACAACTCTGTTTAAATTGCTGTGACTGCACCTGACTGACCACTAGAGGAGTGCAGTGTGGGGCACGTGATGAAATTTTGGTGACATTAGCTGAAGGGATAAAGCAGAGAAGAGGATAAAGGTAGAGGTGGAATATTGCATATTCCTCTGTAGGATTTTTGGCATCTCTTCACTTTTAAAACAGAATTCAGCAGAAATTAAACTGTTTTTAGAATAATGAGCATATAAAAATAAATAGTAAAAGTAAGGAACAGCTTGACATTATGGTTTTAACTCTGATTCTTTTAAGTACACAGGAAAAAATGTGAATAAGGAGAGGTAATGGGACCATTCTCCTTTAAAACAGTTTATGGAGAGAAAACCTTAAATTTCTTAACACTCCATAATTTGGTTGCCTGTATCAGTTGGCATTTCTGTTGGTGAAACAAAACACCCTCTACACACAACACAAAGAAGGAGAGGTTTACTTTGGTTTACAGTTTCAGCAAGTGTAGTCCATGGTCGGAGGGCTGTGAGGTGGAAATGACATGGCCTAAAGGCCTGATGGAAGAAATCTGCTCAAGAAATAGCAGAAAAAAAGCAGAAAGAGGAGGGGGAGCCAGGGACACCTCTTCAGACCAAGCCCAACCTCCTAACTGCACATTCAAGGTCCCCATGATCCAATCATATTTCGAACACCCCATCTCTGAACACAAGATTTGGGGGGACATTTTACATCTAAACCATGACACTCCCCCAAAGAAATACACTTTTTTTCCTATATGGTAAACAAATATGTTGAGTGGTATAATTTTCTATTAAGTATTTTGTTCTAAAGTAAATTTTCACTTTCTCTTGTCAAATACATGCATATGGAAGACTGGACTCTAGATTTCATAGAAAAACATATAAAAACATCCAGGCATTCCTCGTTTTATGACCGAGTTCTGTTGCTACAATTGGTCGTTAAATGAATTGATAGCTAAATGAGGAATGTTATACAGTATGTATATTATAATATTCAGAACAAAGAAATGGCCAAAGGAAACTCCAATTTGATGACTTTGTTTCGATTTGCATCTCTTACATGCAGTACTGTATTGTATAACAGAACATAAAACTATAATACCATACTGTGTAATACGATTGGCAAAGATACTGCACTGTACTGCACCAGCAGCCAACATAAGATTGCACTGTCCCATTCCTGAGTCATAAGACTGAATGCAGGTCTCTAAATTCGAACAGTGTGACTAAATTCTGAGTCCAAACAGTCATTAAATATGTAGGTCATTAAGCAAGAAATATCTGTGCTCAAGATAGCTAAACAGGCTATTACTACCAAAAGAATTTTCTATAAAACAGAGTATTACCTGCTCTGTTATATGGATAGACCTCAAATCTAGAGTAAGGGATGGGAATCAATCACTTTATTAGATTTATGTGACAAACTATCAAGTTGATTACTTAGCTTAAGAAGAATTTGACTTGTTTATAAATCAAAACTTTTCATAATCAAGAAAATTCATTATTTGAAGATCTTACTATCTCTAAATATACACTCCTTTCTTTGTTCTGCTAAAAATTTCACTTCAAATTCAATTTGGGTAAACTGAGTTAAAAGAAGAACTGCTAAGTGTTCAGTTCCTTTCAAGAGTTAATCCCATTAATATTCACCATTTTGGGTAGACATCTATCCCAACATTTCATTATGATTCAGAACACAGAATTACCCAATAGTCAGCTTTGAAAAAAAAATCATTGCAATTTCAGCTTTGTGAAGACCACAATAATCCCACACATCAAGGGAGTAAACTTTATTAAAAGGAGATCGTTTCTCTATGTATTTGATTCCAGCAAATCTAAAGGTAGAGAAAGTAAAACAAATTATAATTTTTAAAGATTTTTGCTTTGGTGGTTCCTTTCAAAATTTGATCTATATTTAAATAAATTTCATCTCATTTATTTGTGCCTCCACTATTCATGTACTGAGTAAATGCAACCATACTCTTTCCTGTAAAAAGCTAAGAGTAAGACCAAGAAGAAGGAGAAGATGGGAGAAAATTAAACAGGAAGTGAAGAACAGATGAATACTAATAAGTCTCTTTTCCCACTTTCTGCTCTTTCTCCCACAATCACTAGAGAACCCCCAGTAACTCCTTTATCTCTAGATTCTACATGATGGGACTAATTCTTCTCAGGGAAGCACTTTCAGTTTCCATATTTAAATAAAAATGCATATATAAATATGAGAAACTGTGGAAAAGATGTTTGAAGGAAGTTAGTATAAAGCACATTTTTTTTAAAGTTCTTTTCATAGTTGTGAATGACTGAGAACATGTAAGGAGACAGCTCTTCATAGATACGTTTTTTTAATGTAGTATCTAATTAGGTTTTGGAGTTAGACGAAGAAAAGGCAAAAATACAAATTAGCAAGTTCTTAAAAGAGTAAGATGATCAATGAGAAGACGTTACATGAGAGAAATTTCAAAAAAAAAAAAATAAAAGGAGGGAAAGAAGACAATTTTCAAGTGGAATTTAAAATGATTCCTGGACATTCCCAAGCATATTGGGGCGATGACACACCTGGTGGGATGCGGAAGACATCAGGGACAGACAACTAAGTGATGCTTCATTGTCGTTAACTAAGAGAGAAAATATTTGAGGAGGCAGGTTGGAAGAGCAGAGCATCACTTAGGATTCAGACAGAACACAAAGCCTGACTCCCAGGTGTGGCTTCCTGATGGGCAGCGAGAGACGCCAGCGTGGGTCTTCAGACAGAGGGCAGCTTGAGGTCCTTGGGGACGAGGCCCGCAGATATCAGCATGCACAGGACCAAAGCATCCTCCTGGGCTGCAGCTCGAGAGGTTAAAGGGAAAGTTCGCTCATGCCGAGGGGAAAGGCAACATCTTCCTTTAATATAACATCCCGCCAAAAACACAAACATACTTCAGGAGGATTATCATTATTATGCGTGAAATTCTTTAACTATTTTAAGCATGTCTTCCTATGAAATAGTTCTGTGATTTAGAAAATCAAGTTAAAGAAGACATTAACTGTAGAAAGAACTTAGCTAATATCTATATCATTTAGGTCCAGTGATCAATTTTGTGACTTATATTTAAAGTGAGGCATTTCCTCTTAGGAATCATTTCTGAAAAATTATAGGTGGCCTATAAATTCTAAATTTTTGATGCTGTCAAACCTTAATTTTTTCATCTAGTAATTCATTTTATTATAGACAGCTAAGTTAGGTAGAAATATTATAGGCAGCCAGACAGGGCTGGGCCCTCGATGGAGTCAATACACAAGAGGAGAATATGCTACAACTATGGCTGGAGGTGCATCCATTGAAGGTCAGGACTCAAGATAAGGATGGAATGACCAGAGCTACACCCCTGGGCAAGGGCTAAACAATGAATTGAAGATGCCACTCATCTGATCTGATAAAGCCTAGGACACCCAGGTGGGTGACCAAGACCTCCAGATCCACCTCATCCTGGAGTGTCCTTGTCCATTTGCTACGTGACCTTCTTCCCCATTGGATCAATATTACCTAAGTGACTACACTTGTAATATTATTGGTTAATCATCATTTTGACACACATTGTACCCACCTCATGATTTTGCTCTATAAAACTTCCCCTGAAAAGTGGGCTCGTTGGCAACCCACTCGGGTCCCCTCCTGTCTCTCAGCAGCTCTCTTTCTCTCTCTCAATAAAATTCCTACTCTTAACTTCCTTCATTCCTTAGAATTCGTTCTTCAGTTTTGGGGAACACAAACTCAATGTAACTGACATCTAGCAGGTTGGAAGTTATATTTTTTCCCCTACATCAATTTCATTGCTTTTATGCATAAAAAAACTTTCAACAATTTTAGATCAGAGACATTATCTTATTGTTGCCAAAGTTTTATGAGATTTTCTTCTCTTACACATGAAATTTATGAATGAATAAATGTTTAATTTTCACTCCAAGCCTCTCTTTCATATATTTTTTTTTACTGAAATAATTTATCAAACTTACTTATCAACTACAAATCAACACATGAGAGTATTATTTTTGGAAAGGCTAAAAGTTTTCATTTGTACAGGACTCATGTAAATCAATAGGAATATTATGAACAGCAGAGAGAAAAATGAGAAAATGATGTGAACAGGTCCCAGAAGGACATCAGCAAAAATAAGACTGCAGAGGGAAAATTTCAGCTTGCTTGAAATCCCGGAAATTCACATTTAATCAACAGGCCCATTTTAAAGACTCTCTGAAGTGGTCCCTTCTGCTACACAGATGAAAACATATACAAAAAAATTCTTCATAGAAACATAAATTTGTACCTTATTTCTAGATGGCAATTTGGCAACATGTATCAAGAATCTTTTTAATCCAACACAATTAAGAATTAATTTTCAGGAATGAGTCAGAAACATACAAAAATAGTTATATGCATGGATGTTTACTGTAGTATTATTTAAAACAATAAAAATATTGAAAACACTTAAATATTCAGCAATAAGAAAATAATTAAAATTTGTATCTATAAACTCTTTTAAACTTTATTCAAACATCTAAAGAGCTCTCATGAGTATTTATTGTTAAGAGAATATTGTGATATATTAAAATAAAAAATTGAACTGCTTATGAAAATTCCAGTAATTTTTCTTTTAAGTATACAAAAATACTTACAAAAACAGATTGTAAATGTATTCTCCAAAATGTTAACATTTTTCACTGCATATTGATATCATCACAATTTTTATTTAATATGTTATACTTGTCTATATGTTATCACTGTTTACATCTATATTATTTTCATATTAGAAAAGAAATATTAATTATAATTGAAAATTGCCTTATAATGGCCAGTGTAACATAATAGTTAAAGAAATACACTGAACTTACTGACTCAATATGCTTGTAGAATTGCACCTTCTGTCAATTTTCATGAGGAGGACGTGCCAACAAGCATCTTGTAGTTAGCTGAGTAAGACTCAACAGGGTACAGAGAAGCATAACGATTCCTAAAGAACAGCAGGATGTGAATTAAAAGTACTAGAAGCCTTGAATATGCCACAGAACATTGTAATTCATACAAGAAGTAATACATTTCACTCATTTTTTTTCTTAAAAACCTTCTAAGTCTAAAAATGAATTATATTACATGTACATTGCATTATACAAGTTGAGATTTACTATAGGCAGGAAACTGTAGAAAAACTCAAGGAACTTCCCACAGAACCACGTTTTGTCTCAGGCATTTTACATGTTCTTTTCCCTTATTTTGGTCTCGCTATGTGGTTCAGGATGGCTTCGAACTCTTGGCGATCTTCCTGCCCCAGTTTCCTGAGTTCTGGTGTTACAGGTGTGCCCCACCATGCCCAGCCAGGTGTTCTTTGTTCTGCATGAACTACTGCTCTGCCTCTCCCCTGTTAAAGCCCCACACCCCGCACTTAACTAACTTGATTTTGCCTTCTGTTCCCAGTTCAGTTATCATCCTGGGTTTTTTGTTTTGTTTTGGTTTGGTTTTTTTTGCTTGCCTTTACCTTCTAGGATAATAATCCTGGCTGAAGGTTGTTATAAAAACCCACATTTGTTCAAGGCAATTACCTAATTGTGAAATTGTATGTGCATATGAGCATGCGTATGTGTATGTGTTGTACGTGTTGTATGTGTGTTCCTAGAACATATTACTATAAACGCAATAATTTTTGTGAATGAATGAATGAAGTTACCTGACACACTGTTTGCTCTCTCTTTACTATCCTAACAGTTCTTTTGTTATGTCCGGAGGTGGACCGTGAACTGCTGCCTGGCTAGAAAAAGCAATTCCCAGCAATTGTAAACCCAGCTACAGCAAAGAATTCTAAAAAACCAAGTTTAAACTAAGAGAGGACAACTTATTTAGAAGACAATTTATTTGAAAGTGGTGGAAAAGGGGGAAGGGAGATGATAGATAGCTACTCCACGAGTGGGGACCATTCGAAAGTGAAATACTCGTGAATCTCTTGTCTGCAGCTCCTTATATTGAGATCCTCCTCCCACATAGGCTCCTGGAATCTGACTGGCTGTCTGGCTTGTCTTTCAGCTCAGCTTTGGATTTCTTCTGGCTGTGCAACCTGTCCTTGTTCTTTGGTGGAGGATAAGGTCGTGGGTGGGGGCCTCAAGGACAGGTTACTTAGATTTAAGGAATAAAGAGGAAGTTTGTGATTCTTACGTTAATCACACTACCTCAGACCTTCCCTTAACTATCAGATTATAGCTGTCTCTGCCCTTCAGAGTCTGGCTGAAGAGGTCAAATTTACCTATTAATTTTTAAGAACATCTAATGAGGCATTTACCTTACCTTTCCCTACCTATGGGGACCACTGTTCTTACACTATGAATGTGACAGTAAGATACTAGCAAATCTGTTTTTTACATGAGTAAAGAGACAGTAAAGAGATTAAATCCTCATACAAGATCATATGGTTATTACATAAGACATAAGACGTTTATGTATTAATTGGATGAGAATGTCACTGTGATTTAATAACTAAACTACACTGGCATACTCCTTCACTCATTCAGTGAGAAGAAATTGCTTTCATAAAACATTATTCTTTTATTTGTGATACATACCACAACCCACATGTAAAGTCTCTACCCACTGGGCCCCATTTCCAGTTCGCGTCTCCATGTTGGTCCCGCTGTGGATGGTGAAGAGCTCAGCGTGTTGCCCTGACATCCTTTCTCGCGACAGTGGCTTCCCTTTTATTCCTGATCAAAAGTCTGAATCCCTAGGCCACTGGCCCTCCTTATCACTCTCACTGCACAGTCATAGAAGCTGTGGATATATTTGGGGCTAAAATTAGATCGATCGGATCGTTCAAACCCAGGCATAGCTAGTAACAACAGGCCCTGGAGTTCACCTCCAGCTTCATTGTAAGCAAACGCTGGTAACTGTGAACAATACAAAGTACAGTGAGAGCCTGAATGTGCTAATAATCCCAAACCAGAGCAGCTCACGCTAAAGAAAGCTCCATTAGTACATTGTCAGTTATGTCCGCTTAGGATATTTTCTCTTATTTTTTTAGGAGAATGGGTAATCGCTTAGCCTTATGGAAACTTATCCAATGTTTTTCTCAGCAACAGACTATAAAACAGGAATAAATTTCTTAGTGCTTTAACCTTTGATCCAATTTGCACCAGTAATCAGATTCAAAAAACAGTTAACAGTCCTACTGGGATGTGAAGAGGAAGTTCTGACCTAAAGAGAGAGCAGTATAGAGTCCCTATTAACAGGATATCTAACTGTGATGTTGAAATAGTAATAATAAAAATGTTAACTTATCAATTTGCTTTTTGCTTAATTCATCATGTGGCTTTATTTTAAAAGATTTTTATTATGATTATTTCACCCTGGGAAAAGAAGTTCAATGAATTTGACAACATTTCTCACTCATCCAACCACCAAAGAATGTGAAGTTTCATAGCAATTATTACCAAGACTTTGGGAAATGGGCGTTGTTGTAGGGATCGTTATTTAAGGTCATCAGTTTGCACATGAACTTTCCATATTCATTTCTCTATACACAGTTACAAATCCCCAGCCCCTGGACTCAAGTAGCCAGTTTACTGAGACTTTTTCTGTCAGAAAAAACTGGAAATAATCTAAATGACCACTAATAGAGGAATGGAAAATGCACTGTAGACTAAAGTACATTTGAAATAGAAACAAGACTGATTTTTATGTTCTAGGATCAAGAAATTAAGACATCATTGTAGAGGGGGACAGGGGAGGAGAAATGGCCTAACAGAAACCAGCGAATGGGCCAAAGAGCAATAGTCCTCATAACCATGAGAAAACCTGCTGTGCCACTGAGGTGCCAGAATGAGAAAATCAGAGGAACAGACAACTTCAAACTTCCTCTTTCTTCTTTTCCTTAATCCCTCACTACACTGGAGAAATGAACCTTGTGTCTTATTTTCAATTTCATTAATGATGATAAATTTGAAAATTTCACAAGCATAAATTGGAAGAAGATGAGTCTCACTTAAATTTCTCTTATTAACCCAGTCTAAGATGGGATAATTATTAAAACTTAGGCTTTTAAATTACTTTTTGTACATTTTTACATTTAAATCTAAGTCATCTCCCTATATCAAGAACCTTTCAACGTGGAGGTAGCATGATGCATCGGATGTACCTGGGAGACTGACAAAAGAAGGCTAAATTATTGTGTAATTAGGAGGATTCTTAACATTCTCAACACACTAATGTAGTTTAAACTGATTTTAAACTCTATTTTGAAAAAGGAAGCTGGGATATTAATCCTCAACATAATGATCTCATGAGGTCTTTGAAAGTTCAGGGAACAAGAGAACTTTAAAAACTGTAAATAATTTTTAACTTACTAGTAATAGTATACTAAATCTAGCTGTATTTTAGAAATATACAAATTGGACAAAGAGAGAAATAAAAAATAGAAAGGAGATACTCTAGACACCTTTTATCCCCTCAGAAAGAAAAAGTAAGGGAAAGATGGTTCACTTTTGCAAAATACATTTTTACATTTATAAAACAAAAACACCAAGAACTCAAACACATTTACTTCTAAACAACCATTGTTACTACAGTTATTATTCATTTTATGCGTGGGTTTTTTTTGAGGAATCATCTGCACTAAATGGAAAAGAGTAGAAAAGGCACGTTGATGAATATGGAGCAGAAAGAGTGTAAAGGATGCTTGGAAACCTCAAAGTGATAATATACTGGGAATTTCTTCTCTTTGTTCATAGGGAAGGCAAATAGGCACATCGGGAACAATGAAATAGGACAAATTTTTTGAAAAAAATAAAAGATTGCTGCTGGGAGTAAAGCCCCTGTTTGAGAGTGAGCCCAGAGAGGAGACCATCCTCATTCAGACGCCCCGGAAGGGTGATGGACTTGACGCAAGCGCTGGTGCACACAGTCTTCTTAGTTTGACCTGACACAAATGCCGTATCTACACTACCGACTCCCATACCTATTTATTTTGATATCAGACAATATATCCTATCTCTTAGTTTAGCAGAAATTAAAAAGGAGCAATTGCCTCGACCAAGAACATTTATAAATTATCGATAATCAAAGTAACAACAAAATTTACAGTATTTTTTTTGTTTTTTTACTTTCCAGGCACTACTCAAAGATATTGAGTCTTCACATAACTCTAGGAAATATATACACTCTTATGTATATATACTTTCACACATATATTAGTGAAAATTATACCTGTATTATCAGTACATATATGATTATATATTTTGTTTACATCTTTAAAATATTTCCCATTCATCATTAGGCTGTTTGGGAGATGCATATGAATTAACAGAAAATAAATACAGTCAATATAAGAATAATCAAACCCTACTTGAATATAATGGCCAGTTCAAAATATCTAGCACACAATGGCTAAATACCCCCAGATTTCTGGTCCTGGACATACCTACAAATTAGGAGTAGTATCCATTTCACTAGCATGCATGTTGCTCAGTGGACCAGATTTGCACATAAAGTGGGAAGTCTGCTTGCATTTCCAAATACTTCAATTTCAGTTTTCAGAGCAAACCATCATTTTAAACCTAGCTCTTATATCCAGTCTTTTCCTCACTCCAAATACAGATGAACTCTGAATTTTAAATTAACATATAAATGACTTTATGTTGATTTAGAAAAACTAAGCTGACCCCCAGGTCTTTTAGCCTTCAGTGAAGACTAATGAAATAAAGAGCATTATAAGTTATGGGGAAAGTGTTACCAAATTTTCATCGGTTCACCCGTTAAGCATTCATAGTGCCTAGTCCTGGAGAATATGAAATGAACTGCACTCAACCTCTTTATTGTGTTCCTAAAGATAAAAATCACAATTATAAAATGCTAAAGATAACATGTATCCAACAGGTTTCTCCAGAGAAACAGGTTCAATAGGATACGCATACATGCATATGTTTATGTATATTTAGAGATTTACAGAATTGGGTCGCTGGATTGTGACCTGCCAACAAGTCCAAAATGTGAACGGCAGGCCCTCGTGTGGGAGACTCAGGCGCAGGCGACCCGCTCTTCCCGCGGCGTCCTTCTGCCCGCATTCACCAGGCGCTGGAGTCCTCAGCTGTGCCCAGGGAGGACGTGCGGGCCTTGGGTGAGGAGCTGTAGTCGGAGGAGCAGTGTACACATTTCCGAAATGAATTTATGATAATAGAATCAGCCTCAAAACAGAACGATTTTGATGACGACACATCACAAGGTTGGAAAATACCAACGTACTAAGTGAAGAGTCCTGGTCAAGTGTCTGCCAGTGTGGCCCACGGGACAGACTGAGAAACACTCAGAGGTTCTGCTGTTCCCCGAAACAAAGCTCTCTGGCTCCTCGTCGGAGTCTGGGCAGCGCTGAGCTTGTAGAAAGCAGTCTGAGCCTTTCAGTCAGCACTTGCCTCACAGGACTCCCTAAGCAGCCCTTGAATGTAGATATTAACATCCGGGAGCAGTGATGAGGAGAAGCCAGGTCAAAACACCCAATGTGGAGAACTTCTCACCATGTTCGTTTACTCAGTGTATAAGAACTCAGTCAGATAAGCTGCAAGGATTTGTGAGCACAGTTTAGCCTTTCAGGGAGAACAGCCTAAATTTAGTGCCAACATACATAAGGAAAGAAAACGCAAATACTTAAGTATAATGAATGTAGACAACGTGTTAGGGTTAAAATATCTTTTAATGAGCATCAGATGTTTCCTACTGAGGAGACTCAGAACTCAAGGACCACAAGCTCCCAGAGGACAGCCCTCCCCACACGGGGCACTCTTTCCGAAGAGAAACTCCACGGATGTCTTCAATCCTTTTTGTTTCCTCCTCCATTTTGTTCTTGCGATTTCTTGTGCAGCTTCTACCAGCTGTTTTGGGGGTTTTGTTCCACCCCCCTTTTGTTTCTCACCTTCCCCTGAGTGCTCCTGGAGCTCTCTAGCCCTTGCCCATTAATGTGATATGTTAATGTATTCCATCGCTTTTTTATTTTTCTGTCAAGAGCCACAGAAATGTGCTCTTTTCTAATGTGTGCTACTTTCGTTTGCTTTTCCTGAGCCCTTTTAGGAGAAAGGATCATGTATTTCTTCATGCCCACTCTGAGTTTGCAAGTTTATCAGCTTTTTAGTTGGATGTAATTTTAAGGAAAGATATTACAAAACAGTTACTATTTTGTAAAAGAAAGAAAATTATAATATCAAAATGGGAGACGGGCATAATGTTAAAGTAAAGAGCAGTTTCTTCCCAAGACAGAACAGTTAGCAAACTTAGGTCAAAAGTGCACTCGTGCATGGACACACATTTATGCATGCACACACTATTGTCTTTATATTTCCTACATTGACACAAAATAACAAAATTTCTACCTTGGATTGGTTACTAGATGAGATGATCTCTGATGTGAATTCAGCCTCTATGATTTTATTAATTTTTAAATTTTATCCTATTCCATTGGATATATTTTGTTGTACACAATAGGGCACTTTTAACTTTTGTCTATCTCATCATGGATCATTGATATTAATTTTCAAATTCCAAACAGAATTCCTCTTCTCTTGCTACTTTTTACTAAAGTTTTTATGGATATGTAGATTCATGGGCAACCATAACATATTTCACATGCTGTCTAAGAAGTAATAGAAAGAATGACACTATATAATCAGAATAGTATCATGATAACGCTTTGCAACATACATCCAAGACATTCAGTGGACACAATCCAGTATCTTATTCCAGTTTCTCCTATTTTGCTTGTATTTGTTTGCATGTGTATACTGAACTCTATACAATTGCACTCTGTGGATAGGTTTCTGTATCTACTACTGAAGACGTCCCATCAGTACAAAGTTCCCCAGTGTTCCCCTTTTAGAACCACACACACCTATTCCTGCCGAGTACTTAGTCCTAAACTCAAACAAATCATTCATTTCAAAAATGTTATACAAACAGAATGATAGAGTATTTCATCTTTAGGACTGGCATATCCCACTGGAGAATCAGCCAGGTTGCTGAGGATATCAAGCCATTGTTCTTGTTGCTGAGTAGTATTCTATGGTGTGTGTATATGTGCTGGATATTTTACCCAGCGACCCATTAAAGAATATCTGGATTGATTCCACGTTCTGGCAATGAAAGATAAAACAACTTTGAATGTTTGTGGACAAAAGTAACAGAAGCACAAATGAAATATTTAATAGAGCTTTTGTCATCGTATGATAGGTAGAAAACCAGTATTCCTATCTACAGGGTCTATCCAGATCGAAGTACTGATTTCATCCCAGATACCGATCAAAAGGCTTATAAAGCACTTAACTTTCAGAACAATCCCATGAAGGCAACAGCATACTGTATATTTCCATTTTAATGTGAGGGCGCCGAGGCAGAGATTGTTCAAGCAACTTGCTCAGAATTATATGATGCGTAAGTGGCCAAGCTGGAGTGAGCCAAGACAGCTTTCCTCAGACACCATAATTACAATTCAAAACAAAATTAGAAAAATATGAGAAATAATTACTTTGGGCTATCTGTAACTATTTCCTAGCTCTAAGCATTTGATTGTGGGCATGTCTGCTATGGTCTGGGTTCTGTTTGAATGAGTCTCCCAAATGTCCATGGGTTGGCAGCCGGGTTCCCAATGTGGTGGTGTGGAAGCAATGGAATCTTTGAGAAGTAGAATTTAGTAAGAGGTATTCAGGACACTGAGGGTCCTGTCTTCTGGGGAAAATGATCATTATTTCTCACGGGACCCTGATTAGTTCCTGTGAGAGGACTGTTACAAAAGATCAAATCTGTCCGCTGCCCACCGTCTGGCTCCCTGCCTCACCATGAAAGCTGTCCCTCTCACATGTGCTGTGATGCCATCTGCCATGACGTCATACGTCATCAAGGGGGATGTGTGCAGATTCAACCACATGCTATTTGGATTTTCAGGTTACAAAGCGATGGGCTAAATAAGTGTGTTCTCTTTGTAAGAGAAGCCTTGAGTATTTTGTTACAGCAACCAAAAGTGTACAAATACAATGTCATTTGGACTTACCAGATTTAAAAATATTTAATGATAAGACGGAATGGATATATTTCATGATGTATGTGCTCCCGTTCAGAGCTCATGTTTAGTTCTTACCCGGTCTGAAGAAATCCATGCCTGTGTGGGAGACTTCTGGCTGCCGGACTTGAGAAGTCTCCCAAATTTCAAGGCATTCGGATTTATTTTGAATACAAGGAGCAGAGCACCAAATAGTCCATGCCTCATATTTACAACAGACTATTTAACAGTAATCATATCTATGACAGAAATACATTTCCTTGGAGAAACATTTTAGTTTTTATTTAAGGCAACAATTTTATAAATATTTTTGTCAACAGCCCCTAGAAAATCATCTCCAAAATTTTATCACACAAGAGAATCAAAATAAATCTTTCTGTATTCCCTTCTACTCAAAATGGGATTTAAAAATTAATAAACAAAAATAAGTATAATTTTATACCTCCTCTTATACACATATTCCGTTGGCAGTGGAGTCATTTTAAATCCTCTTTTGCCTCAAAATTTCTGGTTTCTATAGGATCTTTTTAAAACTCAAAGTTATTCAATTGCATTTTAAACTAAGGTATAATGCCATACAAATGGCACATAAACTGAAATTCCTACACAATGTAGTGGTAGAAAATTTTATCTAAATAAAAGAAGATGAACATCAGAACCCTGGGGCAAAATGTTCCTTTTAAAATTTAATGGGCAAGAAAGATATTATTCTGAAAGAGCAATAGTAAATTCTATTATGACCTATAACAACACTTTATTTTTTGGGTTACTTTTAAATCATTTTCAGATAGAACAAAGAAACCATCTTTGTATCATAGAAAGTAAAGCTTGAAATACGAGTCTCCATAAGAAGTTCACATGAATACTT
Organism: Hystrix cristata; assembly: GCA_004026905.1. Taxonomy (NCBI): domain Eukaryota; kingdom Metazoa; phylum Chordata; class Mammalia; order Rodentia; family Hystricidae; genus Hystrix; species Hystrix cristata. The sequence continues at coordinate 5,700 of PVJO010017595.1, read as the reverse complement.
CAAACAGAAAATTCGCCTTTATTCTATTACCATGGAATTTGATAAATCATTGATCAAGAGAAGTAAAAGTTTCACATATCAACATAGAAGGAGAAATTGATATCATTTTTCTGATAATCACCATTTTCAAAATCACTATAGAAATAGCACCGGCTTTCAGAGTTTGTTATGACATTGTTTCTAAACACACACATACACAAATCATAACAACTTTATAGTGTGCAGCTGCAGACCCATAAAAAATTGTTTTCCTCAAAGGATCCTCTTTTATTAAATGCTATGCCCAATTAAGTTTAGTTAATCATTTTGGTGTAAAATGAGTTACTGTGGAGTAGTTTTCCTGAGGGAGTAAGCAACTATCTAGCTTTGGATTATAGAAAAAACAGCTGAAAGCAATCAAATATCATTCCAGCTCCATAAGAAGTTTTCTCTTAAAACTAATATAGGATCACTTTTCTAGACACCATTGTCTAGTAAGGTTAATGAACTGTTTCTTTAAATGACAGGATGTGGTGTGGTTTGATTTGGTTTTTCTTTTTTTTTTAATTTCATTTTAATGGTACATTTTAGATGTAGATAGTAATAACATTCATCATAGGGGATTTGTACCTGTACATGATGTATCTCCTTGCTTCTTTTTTTCTCATTCCCCTCCTCTCCCTTCACCCCCTCCTCTCTCCCTATTTACAAAAGCTTCCTTTCCATTTTTTCCTTCCATTTCTTATTTCTCTTGTCCCTCTGTTCCTTTCCCCCCTCCCTGTACCCTTTCCCATTTGAACACTTTCTTCCCTTTCCAAATATAATACATCTTAGTCTTTATTTATACTTTAGAAGTTCCATTTGACACAGCTATTCCCTTCTTGGTATCGTCTCGAAAGAATTAAAAGCATCAAACCACAGTAATACATGCACTCCCATGTTTATAGCGGCACAGTTTGTAATAGCTGAATCTTGGAAACAGCTCAAATGCCCATCAGCAGAGGAATGGTAAAGAAAATGTGGGGTTTTTATACAATGGAGTACTATTCTCCCATAAAGAATGATAAGCTTGAGATATTCCTAGGTAAATGGACGCATTTTGAGATCATACTCTTAAGTGAAATAAATCGGACACACATGATTTGGTTTTTCTAAACTTTTACCTGGCCCACAGTACAGTCACTTTACAAAGTAAAGACTCACAACAGCCTATGACACCAGTATTTTAAAAGAGCAGTGGGTAGGAAAGGGTCATCTTTAGCAAATGTATCTTAAGTGAAAAGCACTAAATGTATGTTAATAATAAATATTATTATTTCTCATTGGAGACTTTTGTGTTCAGAAAGGTTTTGCATCATTTATAACAAACAACAATGATGCTTCATTGTTTCATATTTGCTTAAGAAAGTAGGATTCTGAAAATCTTTTCAGTTATATGCAGGATTTGAAGGGCTCTTAGTCATTTTAACTATTCAAAATTATAATTTGTTGAATAAGGTGCTCTGAAAGCCAGGCATGGTATTCCACACCAGGAATTCTAGCACTCTGGGAGACCGAGGCAGGAGGATCGCAAGTGTAAGCCTGCCCTGGACAAGTCATGAGAACCTAGAAGTATCGAAGAAATCAGAAGAATGAGGGGAGTTGAGACTGATACAATACCCACAGACCTGAGTGAGGTGTTGACACAGGTGATGGGGTTCCAGAGGGGTGACCAGAAGTCTGGACATGGTGCCTGTAAATAGCCATATCTCGAGGATAATGCAAGTGAGGATAAAAATCAAAGGCCCAACTGGTGGCATGTTAGTGAGAACCGGCAGCAGACAGAGAGACAAAGCGCATGATGGAGCGGGGGGCTTATTATAAGATACAAATGTTTCTCGGGAAAGCAAAGGGCAGAATATCAGCTGAGATCTTAGAAGAGTGTGGAGTCAATAGAAGGAAAACTACAAACCACAAAATCATCTTTTCATCTCTCGCTGTCCTCTCTGTTGATCTGCTTCCCTGTTTTTCCCATCTGGAAGTGGCTTTCTATGAATTATGGCATGCATGAAAAATGTGATGTTCACTGACAGTCTCCAGCACATTTTCTCTCTTCCAGAGTGATTCCAAGTGTTTTGGAATCACAGATTCAGTTTTAAAGTCATACTTGTCTTAGGTCAGTCATGCAATTATTTGTCGCTATGAATAAAGTCACAAGAGATACTGAAGCAATGGAAACCACTTGGAAACTACTTGGATAAGCAAACCCCTATTATTTCTGTATTTCTCTATAAAAGACAGAGTTGTCAAAATGCATTCTAGGACAAAGTTGCAGAATGGAAATATCCAACAAAAAACTAAGGGAAGCATCCTTAACCTGAATAATTTTCTACTAAGACGCTAACCCTAGAGGGACAGCAGGGTATTCTTTGATCAATTTACTCTGAAAGAGACCTAGTAGATTTGGGGTAGAATGGAGAAGATGAAGAAGGAAAACATGGCGAGGAGAGAAGGGTTATCACCCAAGACTGTACAAGGATCAAACCTATATCTAGGTCTCTATGCGTGTGATACTGGGCCCACAATGCCCTACAATAAATTGTGCAAAGAGAGCTCATGGAGAAACCTGGAAGCCCAGCAGTTGTGGGTAAGCAACGACTACCAAGTTTGAAAAAAAATTCTATCGCCCATTAAATACTAATTTCTGAAGCCATTCCAACACACTTCTACAGTTCAGAAGACAGAAATAAATTAATCCAACTGTGGTAGCTTTGATGATTCCATCTCTCAGGGGAAAAGGCAAGGACAGAGAAAATGCAAAGGAAGTTTTCATTTTTATTAGGTACATGTCCTTTACGGCGACTCTGCACTTGGTGTTCTTTCAGCCAACAACACTCTTCATGTCTATGGCAAACGCTTACTTGCTATTTATGAGTCATTTGGACCTTCAGCTCCACTTTGAAACTTTCCAGACTTTTCTAGGGTCTCTCTACCTAGTATAAGACTGCATTAAGGCAATTACTATGTTGCTTTGAAATTATGATTTGTTTGTTTCATGGACAAAACATTGAATTGTTTAGATTTTCAAATTTACAAGATAAAAGAAAAATTGTAAATACACAAATCATTTTATATACTCTATGAATGAAACAATCTATTTCCAAAAATATTTCCTAACATCAAGTACTTAATAGGGGAAATCATTTTTCCCTATTTGTTAAATTTCCTCTTGTATATGATAGATTAATGTTCATTCCATACCAACTTTCAGTAGAATTTTATGTATTTTGACATAAGAATAGAAATATGTGACTATCATTAAGTTGTAAACATCTTACAAGATAAATATTTCACCCAACAGCAGAAGAATACATTTTGTTCTGAAGCAATGTTCAAGGAACATTCTTCAAGATATCTTTAAAAATTTAAGAAGATTAAAATCACACAAAGTGTCTTTTCCAAGCACAATGGAACTAAACTGGAACTCAATAACAGTAAGAAAATGGAAAAAATTCACATATATGTGAAAACTAAATAGCATCCTTTTGAACAATACTAAACAAAGAAAAAATCAAAAGGGGATCTTGAAAATATCCCAAGTACAGTGAAAGTAAAATTTATATTTTAACATCATTGAGTTATATAAATTTTCATGCACATAAATCATAACTGCCCAATCAAGGTATCTGTTAAAAACAAAATACAAAATTAGGACAATATTTCCTGTGGCTGAGACTGAGTTACAAACATCAGATTTTTTTCCCTCACATCTAAACCTACTCAAAAAACAGAATTTGACAGGTAGTATATGAAACAATATTCTCAAGACATTATATATCACATGCCTAAAGACAGTAATTCTTGAAAAGCTTTTCATGGTGTGTCAAATAAGAAGAAAACCAGGCAGAACTTATCTGTCTCTGAAAAGATAGAAACGGAAGGCAGGAATACCAAGCTAGAGAACTACAGAGATAAAGAGCTTCAGAGATCATAAAGGTTCCCCCTTGAGAACTTTAGCTAAGTAAGTAGTCTCCAGCCCATGAATAAGAAGAAAAAACCTTAAATTAGGAAAAGAATTGCCGTAAGGCATTAGAGCTCAAACAAGACCAAGAATAGTTTCAGTTCCCATCAGCCAAAATTCTGGAAAAATTCAGAACTCAAGTGACCTCAAGTAGATTAGTCAGGGAAATATGTCTTAACAGCATACCAAAATTAAGTGTGGAGTAATACCAAACTGATCTAGCCTAAGTTTTAAAGCAAAAAAACCACAGGAATGAAATTATTTTCAAATGCATTAACTGTGTCTCACAATAAAGATCAGTAATATTAATAGGATGCAAAAATACCCAGGACTCAGCAATGTAAACCACTCAAAGTGTTAGACATCCTGTCAAAAATTACCTTGAGGGCCGGGGATTTAGCTCAAGTGGTAAAGTGCTTGCCAGGCAAGTGCAAGGCCCTGAGTTTGATCCCAGCACCCTAAAAAAACAAAAATTACTCTGAACGCAAAGAAGTAGAAAAACAGGACAGATAAAAGATAAGATATATAATTAACCATAACTGAAACCACACATATGATAGGATTCATAGATAAAGACATTGAAATAATTATTTAAACTTTAGTCTTTATGTTTAAAAAGCTAGAGAAAAAACCCTGAAATTTATAGAAAAACAAAACAAATTTCTGCATATAAAAATTAAAATACCTGAAATTAAATATACCATTGTAGGGATTAATGATAGATTAGTCACTGCATAATAAGCAATTAGTGAACGTGGAAATATGACAATCAAAACTATGCAAAAATTAAACAAAAATACTGAAAAAAAAATTAAAGCTGGAGGACAAGTTTAAGTGAGCAAATATGTATGTAATTGGAGTCTCTAATGGAAAGGACCAAGAAGGAGTAACACAAAAACATTTGAAGAAACTACAAATTTTCCTAGTATTAAGAAAACTATAAATTGAAAAATCTTTATAAACTCCCACACCAGAGCAGAGCGTACTCAAATTATTTGAACTGTATGGTAAAGATAAAATCTTAAAGAAAAATAGAGAAAATCATGTCATCCACAAATAGCGAAAGTTTCACTTCTTCCCTTCCTATTTTTATTCCTTTTATTTCTTTCTCTTGTCTAATTGCTCTGGCTAATGTTTCTAGAACTATGTTTAATAATAGTGGTGACAGCGGGCAACCTTGTCTTGTTCCAGATTTTAGTGTGAAAGCTTCTAATTTCTCACCGTTTAGTGTAATGCTGGCCATTGGTTTGTCATATATGACTTTTATCAGATTTAGATATACACCATCTATTCCAAGTTTCTGTAATGTTTTTATCATGAATGGATGTTGAATTTTGTCAAATGCTTTTTCTGCATCTATTGAGATGATCATATGATTTTTGTCTTTAACTTTGTTGATATGTTGTGTTACATATATTGATTTGCGTATGTTGAACCATCCCTGCATCCCTGGGATGAATCCTACTTGGTCATGGTGTATAATCTTCTTGATAATTTGTGTATTCTGTTGGCCAGAATCTTATTGAGAATTTTCGCATCTATGTTCATTAGGGAGATTGGCCTGTAGTTCTCTTTTTCAGTTGGGTCCTTTTCTGGTTTTAGTATCAGGGTAATGCTTGCTTCCAGGAATGATTTTGGAAGTACTGCTTCCTTTTCAATTTCATTAAAGAGTTTGAGGAATAATGGTATTAGATCATCTTTGAATTTCTTGTAGAATTCAG
>PVJO010017594.1:0-38769 GCA_004026905.1 Hystrix cristata | reverse complement strand
GAGCACGTTCCTACACACGTTCCTTTGTGACGTCTAATTCCCATCTCTCTCCTAGCATCCAAGCTCTGTGTCCATCCACTCCCCAATTCTAACTGCCCCCACCCCACCATCTTGCATCTTTTTTCTCTGGTGGGGCAGGACCAGCCTGGGTCACCACGTCGAAGGTTCTTGGACTGTCACCCAGCTTGGGTGTTCTTTTCTTTTTCCTTCCTGGACCAGTTCTAAAACAGGTGCATGGACTTCAGGCCACCTCCAAGTGACTAGGAAAGATGTTTCGAGGTTACCATTTTGGAACTCAGCCAAATGGCCCTACTGAGATACAGCCTCCGAATTGGCAAAAATTAGAAAGTTGGACAACATCAAGTATTTCAGAGGATGTGTGTGGAATTTTTATCCTCTGCTGGAAGGAATACAAACCTGTACTTTGCACTGGGAAAAAGTCTGGCACTATCTCCTAACATTGAACATAAGCATAGCTAATGACTCATTCATTCCATTCCTAGTTATTTACCACAGGGAAACGCAGGCACGAATGTGCAGGGTACACGCACAGGGCTGTTCCTGCCCAGGGACCCGTGTGGCCCAGCATGCGTGAGGAACCTGGAAACAATCTGTGTATCCATCATCAGTAGATAGATAAATAAGTTGTGGTACATCTATAACACAAAATAATACATAGCAATAAAAGCAAATGAACAAGACACAAAACAACACAGGTAAATACTAAAAACATAAAGTTGAGTGAAAGAGGCCCAACACATGTGCACAGATACAGTTCTGCAGGATTCTATACATTAAAAGATAAAAAACAGGCAAAACTGTGACATTCAGGGATGAATGTCATCTTTAGATGACATCTTTAGATGATGAAACTGTAAAAAAAAAAGTAAAGGAGGTGATGAAAACCTGCAGCAATAGAGAGGCTGCCTGGAGGAGGGTGTGGGTGGGAAAGGGCATGTGGGGTTTGGGGACATTAACATTGACCTGTTTCTTGAGCTGGGTGTAGTTACCTAGGTAATAAGCTTTACAATTTGTCAAGCTGTACACTCATTGTTTATGAATTTTTCTCTGCATATGTTATTTTTTACAATTTAAAACAAAAGCTTCACCAAAATCACCCTAGCAGATAGAGCTCCCAAGTTTGAGGCTCTAAACAAGTTCAGATTCTATTTCTCTCTCCTTCCTCTTTCGACTGCGCATGGAGTTTCCATCCCTACATGCTGCTGTATGCCTGAAGTGGATGTACGCACGTGCACCCACGAATGCTGCCAAGCAGTGACCCGACTCTGGGCAAAGTGCCCCTCTAGTCTACACCCTTTGTTTTGTCTGACCTCCAAAGAACTCCCTTTGGGATTCAAGAACAGCCCAGGACCAAGAGCAGCATTTCACTTCTACTCCTCTTGTGGAACTAGGCAGGGGAGTGTTTTCGCCATTTCTCCAACCTTCTGCCTTTTCCATTAGTGCATGCTCCAGACAGCCAGGTGACGCCTCAGTCCTAGAGCCTGCAGCGCTGCCTCCCACAGCCCGGGGGCCAGGGCCACCCCGAGATCCCGCGGCACACTACAGCACCCTGTGGCCCTGGACTGCCTGGTCTGGGGCAGTTTCCCACCGGGTGGGACCTCCCCTACCTCACCTCTAACCCTATTTACTGGGACATGTGGATATAGCCCCAGTAGTGCCCAGAAATTCCCCTTTTATTGTTCTTAAGGTCTGATTAGGAAAAGCTGATGCTTACGAGGCAAATAACAGTGATCTCAAGAAATGTTTTGGGGTGGTTAGAAAGAGCTCTCGACCAGGGACCAGAAAGCCTGAGCTCCAGCTCCAAACTTTGCAGTGTGACCTCAGGTGAGCCATTAACTTTCCTTAGGTCTCATGTCCTGTCCAGCTCACAGGACCAAGCAGGCTAAATATATAGGGCATGCTTTAAAAGCTGGAAAATGCTATACACCTATGAGAGACTATTATAATAAATGTCCAGCTTTGATGGGGCAAAGTGGTGGGGTACACCTGTAATCCCAGCACTCTAGAAGGTTGAGACAGGAAGATTGCAAGTTCAAGCCCAGCCTTGGGAACTTAGCAAAAACCTATCTCAAAAATAAAGTAAAATAAAAAGGGGTGAGGATGTAGCTCAGAGCAAAGGCCCTGGGTTCCATCCCTAATACAGGATGGTGGGGAGATACTGAGAGAGAGAGAGGTGTTGTCACGGATATACTAAAGATCATTTTGGTGTGGGCTGGCGGCACTGTGCCAAACTCATTCCTACGCCCACTCCTGGCCAGCAGGGAGGCTCCGCTGCTATACAAGGCTGCAGATGGGCTGTGGCCCTCGAACACCGTCTGGCCCGCGGGCTTCCTCTGAAACCGGGCACCTGACCTAGGCCTCCAGAGCACTGTGCTCCTCTCCTACAGCACTCTTTCCCAGCCTGTGCTCTCCAGACGGGACAAACAACCTGCAAACACCCTGCGGCTGCCCAGGTCAAGTGAAAGCAGAAGAGATCGCTGTCACCCGTTCCTACAGAAAACCAATACTTTCTTAAAGGGGCACTGTACATTGGTTTAATTCTTTCAACCCTGTATGAAAGAACCAGTAAGTGGTTTTAAATGGGAGGAAGAGTTCCAAGCCTGCCCAGATTCATTGAGATTAGGACGGTGTTGACCGTTCCCAATCACCCTTTTACTGGGGAAGGGGAGAATCAAGGTGTCCAGCAGGCTTCAATCTCTTAGGAGCCCTCTGGGGAGTGCAGGCAGCAGGTGAGGGGCTGTTGCAGTCCTCCTGGCCACCTGAATCTGTCCACAAAGCTCAGGCTCCAGAATGCTGACTCCTTGTCAGGCTTGGGAAATGAAGTGACTGAGGACCTGCCAACACTTCCAGAGCAGTGAGGGGCCTCATCAGAGCAGTGCGGGGCCAAGCCTGAGGTGGGCAGGGCAGGGAAAGAGGCAGGGGGGCTCACTTTCAGGGAACAGTTCTAGGGGTGGAAGAAAGATGCTCAAAGCAATCCCCACAGCTGCAATGTTTCATCATCATCATCCCAGCTCTCTTGGCAGGGCAAGATAGGAATGTCTTGGTCATAACCCAAGTGCCATGTCGAATCATTTCCAAGTATTTTCATAATGGTGACTGCACCTTTTAGTCTCTCAGCAATCATACTAGGTAGGGTGCTGGTTTCACCTGACAGATGGAGAAAGTAAGACCTGGCTGCTTGGTAGGCGCAGACAGAGAAGGACTCCCTCCATCCTGACACCCAGGCCGCCAGTCCTCCTGCCACAATCCTCTTTTCACATGTGAGCTGAGGGACCCTCAGCTTCTTCAGGGTACACCCTCAGAAGGTGCTTTTTTTTTTTTTTTACAAGGAATATTGACGTGTTTATAGCCATTCTATTATTAAATTTACTACTTATAGTAATGCTGTAAAAATTAAAGAGATAGGGCTGAAGATATAGGTCAGTAGTAGAGTGCTCGTCTAGCAGGGTATGAGGCCCTGGGCTTCATCTTCAGTACCAGAAATTAATGAATGAATTAAAATTAAACACATTTCTGTTTGAAGCAGCAGTCCATTAGGTAACTATTTCAAGTATTTCAAGTGTCCATCCAAAAAGTAGATCCAATTAATAAGACACAGCTGTATGTTTCTTACCAATAAGTCTGAATGCTGATCATTACTTTTCTGATAAGTAAATGATTTCTTGTTTATATGTTAAAACATTACAGCAACAAAGCAATACCAATATTATTACATCTATACCCCTACCTCCTCCCATCACACTACACACCACTAGATAAAAAACATGGCTTTTCTGAAACCAGTCAGAGTAAAGTGAGTTTTTCTATGAAAATTACACCACTGGTCCATTTGTCCTGGGTGTGCACAGCCCGAGTGTCCAGGAAGGAACATTATTTATGAGAAATCACTTTTATGTCTTCTTTCTCTAAAATGGATAAGATACACACACACACACACACACACACACAGAGGAAGAGAAAGGTGTGCACTTGAACACTTAAAAATACCAAACACACAAATTAGCAACCATATTCCCAGGAGGACGATGCCATCTTAAAATTGGAGCTAAGACACTTGTACTTTTCCATTTCATTTAGCTTTGAGCTCCCTGGAAGCCAAGACAAAAATAGAAACATATGGGTTATATGGTTCCTATAGACTGAAAGAAACGTTTACAGTTTTAGTTCATTGATTCGATAAGCCACCAATAATTTGGCACAATTCTGGATGAATGTTTTACATGTATTTTTTTCTTTCCAAAGACTAGAATAGGTTAAGTCTAGTTTGGACACATGCTTTCTAAAGAACACTTTGGGAAGTTTGATAAACTTCGAGACTTGATCAAGAGAAAGACAGAGAACCTCAAATCTTTCTTACCTTCTCTAGTTTGTCCACCCGTCCCACTAGTTTGGTGGTGACCGAATGCAGCTTCAGGAGATCCAGCCCATAGAAAGCACCTTCCAGCATGTCTATGATCGTGGAGAGCTAGGAGACAAAGGCAGGGTTAGTCCAGGCTGGGGCAGACAGACCACGGGGAAACAGTTTCCTTTCAGTCTCCACATTGGAGTCTCAAGAAGGAAACGAGTGGCCAGGAATTCAGAGGTGGCCCTCAGAAACACATTCGTGTACATGGGACATAGGCAAGATGGTATACATATATTGTGCCTTCTGTATGTACATACATGTGTGTACACACACACACACACACGGATGTGTATGGTATGTATGGGTAAGAAAATTGGAGTAGGGGTTGAGGATTTAGCTCAGTGGTAGAGCAGTTGCCTAGCAAGCACAAGGCCCTGAGTTCAATCCCCAGTGCCAAAAAAAAAAAAAAGAAGGAAACAAAGAAAAGAAAAGAAAATTGGAATATCCTACAAGAACAAGTAAACATAAGCCTAGTCATAGTCACAAACTGGTTATGCATCCTTTATGGAGTCTGCCAGTTGCCTACACATCTACCTTTCCTATTAGCCTGTAAGCTCCTTCAAAGCCTTTTCACCTCTGTCTTCTCCAGGACCTTGCTGAGCACCTAGCCATGACAGGCAATCTCTAAACACTCAACAAAGTGGCTATAAATATCGATGCCTTGAGGATGTGCTGCTAAAACCCTCAACTTTACCATTTACTAAAGGCCCTGGAAGCTACCAACAGGTTTTTCCTTAGTGCAAAAAGCTAAAATGCAGGTTAGATGATGCTGTCAAAAAAGAAAAAAAAAAAAAAAAGAAAGAAAAAAAAATCAAAAAGCTAAATTCAGCTTTTTTCAATATCCCCCACCAGCAGAGGCTTACTGGGATGAAGGTGGCCGAGGCTCTGGCAGCATCTAGGGCTCACAGAATAGAGACAAAAGGAGCAGATGTTTAACTGGAGCCTCCCCACCAAGCACCAGTCCCCAGAAGGGTCAGCTGGGTCCCACTTCTGCAAACTCTATTCCCCACTCGTCTCCCAGCCTTGCATTCCAGATGAAGAATTCCACTTGGAAACAGAAGAAGACCTCTTTCTCCCAGACCAGAGGAGAATGGCTGGGTCACAGATAAGAGCCGTAGCTGGTCAGTGCGCACTGTGATGATTTTCTGAGTCCCAGTAGAAATGCTGCCTGATGTCCTGCCATTTCCCACAAGTCCAATCCTAGAACTGAGTGATCATGGCTCTTGGTTCAGAAGGTAGTTTCATGGCAGAACTACAGCTCTGAGCAGTGTGGCCAATTATGGGGGTGCCCTTGCACTGATAAATACGCCTCTGCTTAGAGACACGGTGACTACCCATCGCTGCGGGAGTAGGAGGGGCCAGGAATAGCAGGAGCCCACACATGACCATTCATTCATTCATTCATTCAGGTATTGTGCCAAGTACTCCGTAGTTGTCACCTCATTTATCCTCAGAACCCTTCGATCCAGTATTATTCCCAAATTTTATTCAAGGAGACTGAGGTCAGACAAGTGAAACAACTGAAGCAGGATCATGCAGCAGCGTTCTGAACCCAAGTCTGACCCCAAAACAGCTTATTTCACCACTCCATGCTGTAAGCGGAGTGGTGTGTGGGGTTCGATGAAGCCTTCAGCCAGCTCGTGGGACTGTCTGGGTGGGACCTAAGCATCGCGACCCTCCGGGGCCTGATCACAGAGCTGGACGACAGAGCCAGGGCAGGCCCCAGCACTCCCTTCCCTGGCTTACTCCCACACTGGTGCCAGCAACGGAGAGGATCACACCTCTCTGTCTCTCATTTCTCCAATGTACATGCCGGGCTAACAGTAAGTTGTGACAGCGATTTTCCTGGAGAACACTGTGTTCTTTTGGCCAGCTGGGGCTGGCAGCTGCTCCCCAGCCTGGCCTCCCTGGCTCCATGAGGAGGCGCAGGCATACTCTGCTCTTCTATCTCCCTCCAACTCCTTAGCTGTAAATGACCAGTTTGTCAGAGCATCAGCCTCAGGTGTAAACGGAAGAATCCAGGGAGCAGGCCTGACCTCCGTCAAAGGCCTTGCCATTTCCAGCAATGCCCCATGTACTTGTGGGTCCCCAAAGTGCCCTCATCCACGGCGCCACCTCGCAACAGTCCCTACCTTCAGGTCTCGGCTGTCCGCCTCCCGAAGCTTCTGCAGCCTGAAGTCCCCCTCACAGGGATTGAGGGCGGATGGAGGCGCGACGCAGGCACACTTGCAAGATGAGCCAGATGTGATGGTTTCTACGGTATAGAAGTCTTCCTTCCTGGATGTCCCCTCGTTGATCCTCTGGCAGGCATCTCGGCCCAGAGGTCTCACCACACACTTGCACTGGCAGTCAGAGCCCTCAGACATGGCCTTGACCTTGTCATAGTCCCCCAGCAGCTAGAGGCACACAGAGAACGATTTGGAGGTACAAACACAGGCACCCGTCACACTCTGGAAGGAGGCCATCTATTTACATGGTCGAAGGTCCTGCACTAGCCGGAGACCTCAGACAACTCTGAACCATGCTGTGAATTGGTCATCGCAATGCAATTTGCTGACTTGGACATTTCCTTGAAGAGTTCAGCGCTCTCAGTTTGTCTTGGAAAGCAGTGTATTTCTCACGGGGCCTTAGTCTTTCTTCATTTAAAGGAAAAAACAAATGGGCCCCATCATGCTCCCAATAGCCCTTGCCTTTGGCTAGAATCCAGGCTTAGATTTATAAAGGAAAGAGAAGGAGCCGCAGGAGGGACAGGAAAGTTGGTGTTCAAGGTTGAGGACTGCTGGCTTCTCTCTCATGCACTGGACACTCACCGAGGGCCTCGTGGGGCCTGTGGGAGGTGCGGGGAGAGGTAGCGGTGGCCACGCAGACAGCCGAAGAACGGGAGGCAGATGGACCAGCGGGTGGGAAGTGCCCCTAAAGAGCGGGGATAAAGTGCAGCGTAGCTGAGGGGGGATCCAACCGGGAGCCAGGGAAAACTGGGAGGAAGGGGTATTTGCACCGAGGCTTGAAGGATGGGATAGATCTGGAGACGAGGAGTTGGAAAGAGGGAGACAGGTTCAGAAGACACTGAGGTCTCCTCAGCCTAAAGGTACCTTTGGCCACTAGTGCAGCTTCTGAACCCAAATCTCAGGCCAAACCCGGACAGCAAACTGGCTGTGCTTGCTGCTTCTACAGAGCTAAACATTTCCTCCTGGGCACTTGTTCCTTCAGCCTCCCTATGCAGGGGAACACGCCAGCCACAGCAGGCTCTGGGCAGCTGCCACCCTTCACGCTTACTGGGAAAAAGCCCCCCTCCACAGCCGTAGGTCCCCAAAGCCAGGATTCCCTTCCTAGCCAGGCAGAAGGGTTCCCTCCATCTGACTAATGATCCCAGCAGGCAGGCACCGAGCTGTGTGAGTGGAAATGTTCCTTGGGGTGCTGTCTGGGGGAAGAACACATGTAATGTTTTCCTTGCACAGGGTGGGTTTCTTCTAACACTAATATTTGCTTTAGGGCTGTTGTCAAACGCAGTGGAAGAAGGAGGTGTAGTTCAGGGTGACTTAAGCAGCGGGTCTTTCAGGGTGATGTGGACTTTCTGAAATCACCTAGATTCCTGCGCCACACTGCTCTGAGAACCCGGGGCGGGTTCCTGCCGTTCAGGAGGCTTGGGTTTCAGGAGCGCTGCCAGTTGGTGGTATTCTGGAGCCCCAGCCTGAGCAATCTTATGTCTTTTCGATTTAAGGTTAGTGCGAGGTTACGGGTGGGCATGGGCATATATCAGCATAATCATTAAAGGAAGACTGAGGAGACCAGAGTTTGATTAGTCCCAAAGTAGAGCTGATCACCCTCGCTACAGGAAAGGGACAAGAGCCAGGCTAAGGACTTAGTGGACGTGCAGGTGACACTCTAGGGATCCTTTCTAGACATCGCTCCCAGGGACACCCACCGCACACTGTCAAATCGGGTCTGGAGGGCATGAACTCAACACTTGCAGGGGAAGCATCCCATCCAGTCACCAGACTTGGGGTGACTGGCTCTGCCCCCCGCCCAGCTCTCTTTAGCTGTTTGGTCCTTGTCTATAGAAGGCCACCAGCATATTTTGAGGAGTGAGTCAGATTCACACAGGGACACACTACAAAGCTCATCACTACCACTGGCTCCTCGGCCCGCTGCGGCGGGCAGACCGTGGGCCCTGTACCCCATTCTCCCCTCCCAGTACACGGCCACTCGTGGATTCCTCCCTTCTGGGTCATCTCACATCCATCACACATCTTCGCTCAGTGCTTCTGCCTGGGGGTCTCCCGCTAGGCCACAGAGCGTCTCCCCCGGCCTATGCCATCCCGTTTCACATTCCAGCTCTGACAAACAGCCGCACAGGCAAGAGGTGCTTTCCACGACCCGTAAACCGAGAAGCAAACAATATTTTCTTTCCTCTCAGCGAGTCCCGCGCAGTCTTCCCTTCCCTCTCCTCTTTCTCCTGATTCAGTAACCTTAAAAGACCCCGAGATCTTTAGAGTAGGGCCCATGTCTTTCCCTTTAAGAAAATATTCTGATAAGTGAAAAATGAACGCCCTTCCAACTGGCAATGGAGGAGGAAATTGCTGCTCCCAATTGCTTCAGCCAGGGCCACTCTCTGGCCCCCGCCGCCTTCCTGGGTAAAGCGGGGCGGGCATGGGACTTATCCTACCTGAGATAAAACGTTCTCCTGGTTGTCCGCCTCATTCTGCAGAGTCTCGTCCTCCGTGGGCGCCACCGTCTGCCCATTAGGGGGCTCGGTCGTCCCTGTGGGGGGACCGCGGACCCCCCAGACTCGTGCCACAAGCAGAACGAAGCAGAGAACTAGCGGCAGAGGCTCGGCCATGAGGGACGCGACCACGGGCACCTCAGTCCCTCCGCAGAACGGCTCGGGTCGCGGTCTCAGCGAAGACTGAGGCAGGAGGGTGTCTTGGCCAGAGCGTTGAGCGGCCGCTCGGGCGCCTGCTACAGCTGTGTGCGGCTGCGCGGGGCAGGAGGGCGCGCCCCGGAGACCCTGGGCATCTCCTTCCCGACCCGAGCAGCCGAGACCGTGGGGAGCCGGGCGCAGGGAAGAGGAGGTGACCCGAAGGTGGCTCAGGTGGGAGGCAGGCGCGCGGGCAGAGGCGGGCGGCGCGCACGACGGGGAGCCCGGGGGCGCACGGGGACGGGGCGCGGGGCGCGGCAGCGGCGGCTGGGCTGGGGCCGCGGAGCGCTGGCGCGGAGCGAGGGCGGAGCCTCTATTGTGCCGGGGCCGCGGCAGTGCGGCCAGTGACGGCGCGGAGGAGGAGGACCGGCAGCTCGGGGCTCGGGCGCAGGGGCGCAGGCCCACCCCGCCCCCGCCCGGGCTCGGCCGCCGCGCACGCCCCGGACTCCAGCCTGCGAGGGCGCTGTGCCTTTTCCTCCGACCGCGGTGAGGAGGGCAGAGAAGTCACCCTGGGACCGGTCCCTGAAGTTCGGGGTTCCTTGTGCCCATTGCCGTCCCGAGGGCCGAGTTGCCCCTGGCTCCCCGCCGGTGTGCCCTGGCGGGAGAAAGGCACCTTGGTCTCCTCGGGGCTCCCTTTCCCTGCACTCGACTCTGGGCGCGATCCGTGGCAGCTTTGAACTTAGCGCCACTGGAGTGTGCTTGCCCGCCCCAGCTTTAGAACCTAGTAATACCTCCACCCAGAGGATGACTACTGAACTCCGCTGGAGTGTGGCCTGAGTCGGGTCCACGTGAAAAGGACTGTGGCCGTAAGTCTCCGAGACTCTGCCGTGGAGAACGAGACTCCCGAGAACCCGGCGCCTGCCAAGGCGACCACCTCGCGCTCTCTCTGGGGTCTGGACGAGCCTCTGGGTCTCCCATATGTCCGAGGTCACCTACTCTCAATAGTGTGCGAATGTTACCATGCCCTTTAATTCGTGTCCCTTTCATAAATTCACTAGTAAGATTTACAGTGTGTGAATTTAAGAAAGAGCATTGTGCCTCCCAGGACAACTGTCACTATTTTAATATTGTCAATATTGTTAATATTTTAATATTGAACAGAGCCAGATCAGATCAAAGATATAAAAGACATTTCACATCCTTGAGAAATCCAAGCACCTTGCCCTTTATGCTAGGGAATAAGGCCTGTAATAGCCTAAATAATAAGCAAATACCTGATGACAGTTGACAGAAATAGAATAGTAGATACCATTATTATTATTATGTGGTACTGAGTATCATAACCAGAACCTCATGCAAGTTAGGCAGGAGGTCTACCGCTGAGCTGCATCCCGACCCCAATAATCATTATTAATATACTTCGGTAGGTTTTTTAAAACCTCAGTTTGGATGTCTAGCTTTGTGGGATGTCCCACACATACACCCCCTTCTACATAAACTATCAAATCTTTTCTGCAACTTGATGGGGTAAACATTTATAAGATGTAGTTTTAAACTTTGATTAAAATGAACGTGGAGGTGGAAATGGTTGCACACGCCTGTAATCCCAGCTACCCCAGAAGCTGAAGCAGGGGGACCACAAGTTGGAGTCCATTTGGGCAACCTAGTGAGGTGGAAATTAATAATAATAATATAAAAGCTGAAAAATAATAATATAAAAGTTCCGGGGATGTAGCTAAGTGCAAGGTCTTGGGTTTAATCCTCAAAACCTCAAATCAAATCAACTCAAACCAGTTACTTAATAATAAATAAATGTCGAGTGTTGCCTAAGTACAAGGCAACAAAGTAGGTTGCTGGACACATACCAAAGATGAGATCGCCTGTGTCTTGCAGGAGTGCAGGGCTGTGAGGTGAGGGGTCCCCTCACTGAGACAAATGCTTGGATGTAAAGCAGAATCCGGTGGGGAGTAAAAAGGAACAGGTTCCCCCCAGTTGAAAGGTCACTAAGATTTCATGGAAGAGTGATACTGAAAATGACCAAGACTGTGCAGAGATTTCAACAAGGTGGGAGATAAGTCAACTAAATGTAGGGAAGGGACAGAGGCCATTCTGGGCAGAGACAGCAACCTGAATTTGCATGTTCAGATCTCAGACTGTGCTCGTTTCTCGCAAAAGCATTCCCTGACTTCACTTCCGGGGAAGTTCCTGTGATAGGCCCCTGCTGTAACGGGTACCCCCTCTTCGCACATCACGGGGATCCGCTGTTTGGACTCCTTCGTGGGTTGTTTCCAGTCTTCCCACTAGGCTGTAAACTCTGTGAGGACAGGGATTTGTCTGGTTTTGCTCATCTTACACCCTCATGGTTTCACTGGGGCAGAGTGGACACTAAGTGAATGTTGCTCGAATGAATGAATGGGAACTGCTGATAGTCCCATTGGACATACTCCCAGTTACCTTCGTGAACAGTGTCATTGCGGCCACTAGGGTGGATTTGCCTGCAGGGACCAGAGACTCCTACCAGTAGGAGTGAATGGCTTACTCAAACACACATTCATTTTTCTCATTCCATATGAAGACTGGACGTTGGCTCTTGAGTAGCTCAGTAATGTCAAGGACCAAACTCTATTTTCCCCTCTGTTATGCTTAGAGTTTTGGCTTTTTGATCTAATTATCATCGATTAAAGCTCGTCTAAGCTACGTCATTGCCAGATGTTCAATTTCTCAGTTTCCCTTATAGCTATAGGTAGCCATAGAATTCAGTTCCCAATAAAATAAATCTGCAGGGCATTTCTGGAAAAAAAAAACCCAAAAAACAACAAAAAAAACCCTTTTGCTGCCTGATAAAAGAGAAGCAGAGCTTTTCAGTGAGACCTGCCTCTCAGTTCTTATCTTTAATTACGGGTCATGGCGCCTGGAGGTGTAGCAGCCATCTTGTGACCACGAGTCCTCACTACATACTGAACTAAAACTTATCTCGTTTTGAAGCCCACTTTTTTTATTTTGAGACAGGGTTCAGGCTGGCCTTGAACTCACTAGGTAACCCAGGCGCTCCTCAAACTCATGGTGATTCTCCTGCCTTGGTCTTCCAAGTACTGGGATTCAGGCGTGCGCCACCACGCTCTGCTTACAAACCCACTTTTATAGTGTCATTTTAGTGTTCAGTCCTGGTGTTGTCTAACACCTTTCCCACAAGAGAGATTTGTCTTTCAGTTAAAGATAGAAAGGAAGTACCTTCTAAATCTCCCATTTCTCAGGCTAACTATGTCTACTTTTTGTATCATCTGGTTCCATTTTCTTCACTTACTTCTCAGCCTCATGACCTTCCAGATCCTCTGTTATTCTGGTTATTTTCTCTCCAGAAAGTCTCCAGTTTGAATAAGTGTCAGAGCACATTGAAACTGTTTCTCCTTTTTTTCCTGGGCACTGTTCTTTTATTCACACAGCCCAAGATTGCCTGAGCTCTATTGGCAGCCACATTGCACTGGTGATTCACACTGATTTATTTTTTAAATGTACTTTTCTTTTTATACATATAAATGTTATGCTGGTTTCCTCTATCCTGCACTTTCCAGCTGTGTTCTTTATTTAACACAAGTACAGATTTTTACATTTTTACCATTTCATCCTGCTGAAATCTTGCTCTATTTTTTTTTGGTCCAAGTTTTGGGTAATTTCCAACTTCAATAAGCATAGTTCCTGTCTTAATTCAAATCATTAGTTTTAAAAAACCATTTTCATTCAGATAGGGCCAGATTCTACATCCCTTTATGCATTGTAGGAAAAGTCTCTCCTAATTCTTTTTTCCAGTGCTAGGGATTGAGCCCAGAGCCTCACGCTTGCCAAGCACATGCTGTCCGACAGAGCGACACCCCATCTCCTTTCACGGTGTCAGGCAATCCGAGGTGTTGGTGCTCAAACCACAGGTCTTCATCGTGTCTGTTGGCATTTCTCGGGAGGCTGTTGCCACCTATCTTTCCAAACCCCAAATACTCTGCCCGTGTAATTCCTTCCACCTGTCAGCCTGACCCGAAGATGCTGACTTGGACTTGGTTCGGCTTTAAAATACCAAAATTGATGTATCATAAACTCCCGACATCCTTTGCCGAGAGCCTATAGAAGCCCCCTGCACTGGATCTTCAGAGCATTAGTGTGAAACACGCGTTGCTCCCCTTGGTGAAACGTGAAATCGCTGTGGCACCAGGACAATGCCAGGCATGATGGGTCCTCTGCCGGGTGTCATCTGATGCTCAAAACCCCAAGTGGGTGGTGTCATTTCCTCTTACAAATGCACAACTGGGTTCAACCGTTTTTAAAAATTCTTACAGTAAAAGATGTATTGTTACTAATCCTCCTCGAAATACTCCCTCCAGCTTTAAACGCACTTGTGCCATCATTCTTGGCACTTTCTGAAGCAGTTCTGGAAGACCGCTTTTGTGTCTTTGTGAGGTGTGACCAAAAATAGAGTGAATGCTGCTGCTAAGCGCCATGGGATGGAAAGGCGGGCTCCTGAGAGCATCCTGGTGTGTCCTCATCCACCTCGCTCACTGGATTCAGCAGCATGCGACTTCCGGCTTTTGCTCAAAGTCAAAATGACCAGGAAAGGTAAACATTTCCAGTAAATTCAGGACATTGAGGCAGCCACAACAGTGCAACTAGAGACTCACAAAACAGGACTTCGAGAACTCCTTCGGAAAGTGTGAGGAACAGGGGGATAAGTGCATGGAAGCAAGGGGGAGCATTTTGAGGCAGATCAGGGGAAATGTGCCTTTTACTGTAATAATTTTTTTATATTTAAACATACGCTGTGGTTTTCAATCACTCATACTGTGGGGATATTTAAAGAACAGGTTCTCAGAAAGCCACAAGTGTGCCACTTTGGCTCTCTGCCCCCCAGGACCCTCAGCAGTTCTGGTCGGCCAGCAGATCCTGGGACACTGGGGTTCCCTCAGCTGCCACATCCACCATCCCCCACCATCCAAGTTTGCCTCTGGCAAGAGGATCTGTTTTCCAGCTTACCCAGGAGCCTCCTGGCTTTGCTCTGAAATGTCCGTCTGTCACCAACCAAGGCTTCCTTTGCAAGGTGGCGTGGGGGTGAGTAGAAACGACCTGTCACCTCAGTGTGTAATTTAGAAAATACACCTGCCCAAAGCAGTGGAGTCAAAGAGCAGGGCGAAGTCCCATGAGCAACATCATTCTGCCATCTCCCCCAGCAGGCTGGAGGGTGGGAGCCACGCCAGGGAACTGCCACAAAGCGCCAGGAAGGGGTGATGGGCGCTCAGCTGAAAATGAGGTCTTTCTTCTCCTGCTCACCCTGCTTTGCTGCTTTCTCGGTTTCTTATTCTGCGTTTGATCTTTCACATTCTCTCGCTCTCTTTCAGTGCAGTTTAACCCAGAGCACCTCTCGCGAGCCAGGCACTCTGTCACCTGCCCAACACACGGGGATGAAGACAGGACTCCTGCCTGCGGGCACCCGTGTTGCACAGACTACAGAGGTTGCCCCATGAAGGGGTAAATGGGAGCAGTTTTCCCTCAGTGTGTTTTAGTAAAGAGAAACGATTTCTTGCCTCTGAAATTTCCCAGCTTTTGAGCACATTTGCATTTTTTTACTATGCCAATCATAGCAACTTATTTTTTATTAAAACAAATTTTATATAATAAAATTAAGGATTTTTTCCCTTGATAATCAAATTAGACAAGCAGACTCTGCTGGTGCCTTCCTCCTCCTCCACCTCCTCCTCTTCCTCCTTCTCTTTTTCTGCTTTCTCTTATCTACTTTTTTATTTTTTTTTAATTTTATTTATTTATTTTTTTGAGACAAGGTCTTTCAATAAAAGCCAGGCCAGCCATGAACTTACTATGTAGCCCAGGCTGGCCTGACACTCTCGATCTTCCTGCCTCAGCCTTCCAAGTGCTGGGATTATGAGCATGTGCCACCATGCCTGTCATTTAATATATTTTTCTTTATTGAGTATTAGTTATATAGACTAGTGGGTTTCATTTTGGTATATTTGTACATGTATGTAATATATTTTGATTATCTTCCCCATTACCTAGCCCCCTTTTTCCTCCCACTTCTTCTGATCCTATTTTCTCCTACTTTCATTCTCTCTCTCTTTCTCTCTCTCCTCTCCCTCTCTCCCTCCCTCCCTCCATTTCCTCTTCTGGATTCCTCATATGAGACAAAACATGATATTTGACTTTCTGAGTCTGGCTTATTTCACTTAATGTGATGGTCTTCAGTTCCATCCATTTTCCTGCAAATAATATGTTTCTGTTCCTCTTCATGGCTGACTAATATTCCATTGTATATATACACACCACATTTTCTTTATCTGTTCATCTGTTAATGGGCATGTAGGCTGTTTCCATAGCTTAGCTATTGTGAACTGTGCTGCAGTAAACATAGATGTGCTGACTGTCTTTCAGGAATACAGCAAGGAGTGGTTTAGCTGGGGTTAAATGCTATCTCTATTTTTAGTTTTTTGAGGAAACTCTACACACTATCTTTTTCAAGATTTGGGAAATTTTCTGCTATCATTTCACTGAATAGATTTTCTATGCCTGTAGTCTACATTTACAGCCTCTCTTATAGTCCAAAAATTCTTAAATTTGTTTTTTTAAATTGTATCTCAGGGGTGTTGATGCTTTTTCATAATTGATCATGTTTTTCTTTATTGTGGTTTAATTGTAATAGTTCACCAACTTTAACTTCATGTCCTAAAATTTTATCTTCTGCTTGATCAAACCCACTGATGAGGCTTCCCACTAAAGTTTCTCTTTGACTTACTGAGCTTTCCCAAGACTTTTGTCTGTTTTTTTTTTTAGAATCTCTAATTCTTTGTATCAAAGTATTCTTTCATATCTTGTGTTACCTTCCTTGTTTCAGCCCAATGTTTATTTTTACCCTCTTCTAGTTTGTTGATCATTTTTAGTCCTTCTTCTGAATTCTTTGATATTTTATCTCCTTTGATGTCATTGGGATCGGTTACTATGGAGATGTTAACTTTTGGAGGAGTCATAATGCCTTGCTTCTTAATGTTAAAATTTAGGTTTTAAACCAACTAAACTAAAATCAGCAGGCCCTACAGGAGGGCCAGGAGCTGGCAGGTGAGACAGTGATGTCTGAGGGGCAGCATGGGCAGGCAGGCAGGATCAGGGAGCCGGATGTGCAGCGAGGAGAGAAGGGCCTTCCAGGCCACGGGGCGGCTTAGGCTGCAAGCTGTGGACATCGTGATATAGGCAGAGCCTGGAGCATACACAGCAAGGTGAGGAGTGACTGGAAATGAAACCAGCAAGCAGAGGTTGACACTGAGAGCCGGGAGTCTGTCTTGGAGGCAGTGAGAAGCCACACTGAAGGACTCAGGGCAGAAGGATGCATGGACAGATTTGCAGATGAGCTGCATCTCTCAGGTGGTGATGGGAAGGCAGCACAAAGAAAGGCCAAGTGATGGCCAGAGTTTCGTATTTGCAAACCACCTGGCCTCCGGGATGGCTGTGCCTGAGCTGGAATCCTGTGCTTGTTGGGTCACAGCTCTGATCCAAAGGAAAGCTTTCCTACCCTTTCTAGCTTCTGGTTACCAAAGGAGGCAGAGGCAGGTGGAGGCCTTTTGCCTTCCCAGGGACTTATGTGGGGCTGCTACATGGTGGTACTCCAGGAAATGCTATTCACATCACTGTTCGTGTGCACAGAGCCCAGGGCACAGCGGCAACCACCAAACACTGTCCTGGGACAAGTCAGGAGCACTGCACACAACGTCTTTCTCTCCCTCTCTCTGAGTCTAAAAACACTCCATGCTCAGAGGAGCCCCCACAAACCATGTGCTTTTTCAGAGCAATCACATGCCTCCCCTGCCTTCTCTCAGGTGCCTAGTAGCAGGGTCAGCAAGTTCTGCCTCAGTTAAAAATCTTTACGTCTGCGTGCTCCTGGAAATGTAATGCATTGCCTCAAATCTACACAAGGGAATAATCACTGACTGATAGCAGGTCTCTCTGGGGAGCAGGGATCCCTAGGGAGACAGTGGTGGGAAGCTGCTGCAAAGTCAAAAGCACGTTATTATGGGACAACTCTAGAGGAGGGAAGGTGGAGGAAGGTGAAAGGGAAGGCCTGTTGGGCTAGAAGAGAAGTGTGAGGACTCATTATTTTTGATCATTAGTGCTGAAAAGAAGTTGACTGAATAAAGACTGGGAAAGGAGTGTGCCCAGTAGAAGCCTAGAAACTAGAAAACTGTCACCAGATTTTAGGAAATGCAAGCAAAGGTGGGGCAAAGGGATCATGATGGAAGGAAGAGAAGGGGAAATAGTGAGAGGTTAGGGCGGAGGGCCAGATCCCACAAGCTCTGAGTGCTTGCTGTGGAGTTTGGATCTTCTGCTAAAGGCCAGGTGGAAGGCAACAGCAGAACCCTGGTCAGCAGGGGAATGGAGTAATTAAAAGTCTTGTAGACAGTCCTGCGAGGAGTACAGAGGTCCTGGAGGATGGGCATGAAGCAGGAAAACTTATTTTGAGGGTTGTTACAGAAATCCGGGCATGAGATGGGAAGACTTTGGAGGCAAAGAGGAAGGGGTGGGTACTAGACACGTCAAAGAGGTAGACTTGATAGGTCTGGGTGAGTCTCTGGACATGGGGGTGAAAGAAAGGGAAGGCTATTAGTTAGGCTTCTTATGTATAAGTATCAAGACAACTTTATCCAGATTATAGAAAATGAGGGAGAGATGATGAGATGAAGGAAGGCTAGGAACGAGGGGGACTTGAGTCATGTTTTCAAAAGGGATAAAGTAATTTTTTAGAGAAGGAGAAGAAGGAATATCAGCAGGAGTTGAAACTCTGGGGCTGTTGTGGAGTCTCATAGAACCCAAGGACTCTAATATCACTGGGCTTTGAACCAGGGACTTCTCTGGTCCATACAATGAACCAAAGTTTCTAAGTTCAAGATAATTTGAATATCGAGTGAGGTTTTTTCCTTCTCAGGCTCAATTCCAAATGCCTAGGAAGGGACGCTGGTCCAGTATGGTCAGATACCTAACACTGAACGCATTAACCTAAGATATGAAGTCTCAAGACATTTTGCAGAAACAAACAGGGCGAGGGGCAGCTTCCAGGGAGGGATTGCTGGTTGAGATAACTCAAGGGATGCCCACTCTGTTGCGTCTCACAAGCGGCTGCGGTTCACACCATCCCTCTTGACTTCTGAGGACACCCATACTTAAGTCAATCGCCTTAAGCAAAAGCAAAAATGGCTCCCTCTACAACTCAAATTAGTGTTGTGTGATGTCAGAAGCAACCGTTCTGTGGGTCTGTATCTCCAGGTGAGATCTTTTGCTCCTCTAGCTTGGCAGGTGTGACGCTGCTCCACCCTGCCGTCAACCGACTACAGGATAACTTTAACCTGGCGCGTTCCCTCGCTGCTCTCAGCTGGCTACAGAAATTTCACCAGGTCAGTTAACCCTGAAGATGCTTAATTTACACACTTGCTCATCCATACATTTAAATATACGATGAAATTACATTTGTGTAACCCCCCCCCTTTATGTCAAGTGTGTGACTATCGTTTAATTTCAGCCCTGTCAGGCAGCCTGGAGCCATCAGGGGAAGGCTGAGTTTCAGGCTCAGGCAAACCGATTATGGAATCCTGACTTCTCCATACTCAGTTTTGACCTTGGGCAAGTCACTTCACTTCTGTGAGCCTCAGTTTCCTCATCCTAACAGGAGGAGCATACAAATAGCCTCCTCTGCCTCCTGTGACTCACCACAAGTCCTTTCTTTATCCTTTCAAGAAGAAACCCCACACTGACACGAGGGTAAAGATTTCCTTGGCAGCAGGAGAGACCTTTGCGTGGGTTTCAGGGTCTCAGACCTGAATTCAATTCTTAATTCTCCTACTCATATTGTGGTCAGGGGTTTTGACGGTCCTGGGTTCTTGGTCCCTGAACAAAGACACGAGCAGGACACACAGAGGTGAAAGCATGACTTTATTGGTCAGGACAGGCTCCTCGGGGTGGGAGCGGGTCAGTGAGAAGAGCTCGCAAGAAGCAGCGGCCAGGAGACGGAGCCTCCATGTGGTGCTTACAGAGAGCGAGTCGCTCTTAGAACTGGCGCAGCTGTTCACTGCAACAGGGCCAAGTCGCCTCCTTTCTGTTGCAGAGGGAGCTTTGGTCCCTGTATCGAACTTTAAGCAACTGTCATGGGGCCCAAAGCTACTGGGTGGGTAGGTGAACGGTCAAAACCATAATGCAAATGAGATCATAAAAATTATAATTGAGTAGAGGTCACTTCCGGCTGTTCAGGCTATCCTACAGCGCATGCGTCCCCAGGCATCGCTTAAACGGTACGGGGGGGGGTGCTCTTTGTGGCTTCTAGAGAGCTTAGCTTGGCCCCCCAGAAACCCATAGCACATGCATCCTCTTGTCTTTCCGGGATGTGGTCTGGCTGTTAGAACCAGGCACTTCGTAGTTTTCAGAAAGCCAGCTTCCTCTTTTTCTCTCTGGCCATCAGGTTCCCTTTTTCAAGGAATTTCTCCTTCTACCTCCTGCCTCAATGTGGTAACTTATTCTTTTCAAAACCTTAGTTTTCTAATATTAGTAGGGTTTGTGAAGGCAGGAGATGCATGTGCACATGTCCAAACCATTGCTTGCTGCATTATATGATATTTGTTGAATGTTGAATGGATGATAAAACAGTAATAATTTATTAAATGGGGACTATAATTACTATTATTCCTGTTTCTGACTCCTGTGTACTCAGTAGGAAGTCGCTCTGTTTCTCAGTTTCCTCATCTGCAAAAGGAAACGTCATCATTTGGGGCTCTCTGTTCCTTCCATCTGGCAATCGTGATTTAAGTAGATGAGTTCTTCTCATGTTTTGGTTTGCTTTGTTCCGGGGACTACATTTCAGACAGATGACTTTTTAAAGCTTGAGCGATTCCTGAGGTGATCTTGGCGACTGGGCAGTGGAGCCAGCCACCAGCCCCTGCTTTTAGGGCAGCCAGGCATATCCGCTGGTCCCTGCTGGGACCTGCCTGAGACCTGGGGCCGGGGGCCGCTCTGGGAGACGATAACCCTGCCCGAGGCCAGGTCGGCACAGGCCGAATCCTGAGTTTTCACAGACCTAAGAGGCATCTTGCTCCAGACAGGAGGAAATCCAGCTATGTGCTCCAAGGAAATCCAGCGCTCCTCTCCAAGAAGAGGCACCTAAAACAGCAGGCCTGCGATTGCGACAGGGAGGCACCGCCCAGACTCCCAGTCCCTGCTAACATTCATTCTTCCCTTCCCGAGCAAATTCACTTTCTTCCCTTTGAAAACTCAAGAGTGCTCCAGTTAAGAATGGGAGCCCCCCTCATTCCTAACCTTCCTTCATCTCCTTGATTTAAAAAAAAATTTTATTAATACATGGTACACAATGTTTACATTCTTCTTAGAGAGTAGGTACATGTACTTAACATTTCTTAATTCTTTTTATTCCTCTTTCTCTCTCTTCCTTCCCCCTCCCTCTGTCTCTAGATCCTCTTCCCGTTTGCAAGTGATCTATTTCCCTGTTTCCTATTATTATCTTTTGTTTTGTTTTCTGAAATTATTTATACTTTGGGTTTCTCACATAAGAGGAGTTATGTGATATTTAAACTTGTGATTTATTTCACTTAACATCATGGTCTCAAGGTGCATTCATTTTCCTACAAATGACTCAAGTTTATCCTTCTCAGTGGCCGAGATTTTGGCCTTTCATTTTGTCCTGCCTTCTTCTTACTCTCCTTTCCTTGCAAGGAAAAAACCATGGTGAGCTCTGTTACCTGGGAGCAGCAGGTCTGGTTCCTGGACACCTAAGTGCTGTTCAAGTCCTTCATTCCTTCAGGGGAGTTTCTTGGAGTCTTAGCTTCCCTTCTGGTTGACCTAGAATTGTATACCCAGAATCCTTCTGCCTTTTTGTACCTCTGGGGGCTCCTACGAGCGAATGGTGTCTCTTGACCTAGAATTGTACGCCCAGAATCCTTCCGCCTTTGTGTACCTCTGGGGGATCCTACGAGGTGAATGGTGTCTCTTGGAGCCTAAGAGGCTTCGTGCACCTCATCTGACCCCTGTGCGAGCATCTCTTTTCACCTGCACAACCACCCCAGCCTGCAGGTGTCACCCCAGGCCACAGGTGAAGAGACTGAGCCCAGAACGCCACTAATTTGCTCAAAGACAAGAATATACATTGGGAAGGAGGAAGCTAGTTTTTCAAAAATTTGAACAAGAATATTTATGTTTTCTGGCAATGGTGGCACAAACCTGGCATGGGTCAGCATCTGCATAAAAGCTTTCCCCTTGAGCCTTTTTGGGCTAAGTGATTTACTCTAATGCTGTGTTTTGATTCCTTGCTTGTTATTCATAGACTTGTTTTCAGTACTGGGAATTGAACCCAGGGCCTTCACACTGAGCTACATCCCCTGCCCTTTTTTATTTCAAGGCAGTATTGCTAAGCCACTAAATTGTCCAGACCTGGCAAGAACTAGTGATCCTCCTGCCTCAGCCTCCCAGAGTGTTGGAATTACAGTAGGCATGCACTACTACGCTGTCTTTATTTTGAATTTATATATCCTATTTTGCATCTTCCTATATTGTCCATTTCTGAAGCTAGCTTTGACTGAAGGTCTGTCTGATCTCAAGCTCATGCTGTTTATCACACCCTGTCTGGGTCATTTAACTTTTTAAAGCCTGACTTTATCCCCTCATCCACATACCTTCTCTCTTTCTAGAATTCCACACTCGAGGTTCTCCAGTTACCACATGCACGGTGCCACATCTACAGAGCGATAACTGACTGCAGTGGGCAGAAGGAGTGGTCAGTGAGATGTCCCAGGCTGGGAGACCTGGCACCTGGTCCCCATGCTGCCTCTCCAGCTGTGTGTACTTAGGAAGCCACCAGCCTCTCTGGGAAGTGAAGGGCCTCAGTTTTATCCGTTTGCCAAGAGAATTGGTTAGACCAAGTGATTTCCAGGGTGGTCCTTTCAACCCTAAGATTCTGAATTCTTAGGCACAGCGAAGCAGCTTGATTTATTGGTCCTTGTGTTGGATGTTCTGGACATAGTTGGCATGAGGGTAGCATTCCATAGAAAACGGTTGTTTTGTATGTTTCTGTAAGGCCGTCAGTTGCTATAGAAACTGTAGAATATTTGAGATATGAGAAGTGTAGACATTCCATGTTTTTCACGACACAATCCTCAGCACCTGAGCACCTGGGGCTCTTAAATTATGCCATGGTGATTGCTCAGCTGCCATGAGCCACGGACGGTGTGAATGCAGATGGGCGGGGACAGAGGAACTGTGATCAGGAGCCGGGTGCCCCTCCCTCCTCATGAAGCAGGGATCCCAGCTTGGGCAGCAGGAGCCAAGGTACTGGTCTAGGACGCCCCAGCTTGTGCTGGGACAGGATGAGCTAAACACTGACAATGGCACCGGAACTATATGGTTTCTCGAGTGCCTTATGAGGTGTCCTCTCCTGAATTCTCTAAGCACTGCTGAGAGATGGGTGTAGTTCCCTCAGAGAGCTGAGATGACAGGCACGCACCACATGTCTGGCACATTTTCTATTTTAATAGCTACTTTTTTATTTTAAAGTGTATTAGAAAAAAGGTAATACATAAAACTTGCTGATTCATGGATATTTTTTGCTTAGGATGATTCTAAATGAAAAAGGGGATTGATTTAAGGTCTACTTAAAGAAAAGTCAGTCCAGATGATACGGTAAAAATCCTAAGGGGTGAGGACCTTCACAAATGTCTAAAGTCTGGGGACCACTGAATCAGATACTAAGCCACAGCGTTTGCTGGTTCCCCCAGGAAAGACCAGGACCATGGCCTTCCCAAGCCTGCAGCACTGGGGGCCAACCCTGGGTATGTGGTGTCCTTCGAACAGAAACAAACTGTGTCTTTGGAGGGCTGAATAGGCCAAAGCTCAATGAATGCTCAGTCTCCTCCTCCTCTTCCTCCTCTTTCTTGCAGCTGGGGGTTGAACCCAGAGCCTTAATGCTAAGCTGCAACCCTGGCCCTCCTCCTTTGTTAATTTCATTTTGAGACAGGGTCTCACTAAGTCACTAAGCTGCCCAGCTGGGCAAGCTCCCAGAGTGCTGGGATTACAGGCGTGTGCCACCAAGCCTGGCAATTTATGTGACCTCTGATTCTCCTCCTTCCCTATGCATCACCTAAGAGTCAAGGCTTTGCTATTGAGTATTTGTCCTCATATTCCTGGAATGAGCAGCTTGCCCAGGTTAAAAAGTGGTTGGCTATAGATGTATTTAGCTGGGCTAACACTGTGGGCTTTTTTGTTTTTTAAATTTGTGAATTTGAAAGTCTTTGGATAGGGCACACACTAGTTTGTACAACCCTCTGCTTTGCCCTGATTGAAAGTCTCAGCTTCCCAGCTCGTAAAATCCTTAAAGGTCCAAAGAGCTGATTCTTCAATCGTGACGCTTCGGAGCATAGATGTCAGAGCTCCTTGCGAGCCATGAGCACATGGGATGTCCAGCACGCCCGAATCTCTAGTGTCCATGGAGTTTCGGTGGCATCCACACAGGAAGAAAGAGAGCAGGATAAGAGCACCCAGCAGACAGCAATGGCACAGCTTTGGATGACCTTTTGGTAGCTCAGTGACTGCTTTGCAACTTCCAGACTGGGAGTATAGTGACACCTGGTGTCTGCTTTCATTATTCAAACACAGCAAGTTCCGCTCTGAGTTCATTTCTGTCCCCCAACCAGCTTCTCTTTTCCCATCACTCCTCGGGGAGAAGGCAGCCACATTTCCCCATCAGAATTCATATTGAAATTGGGAGTAGGTGGACATTTAAGAAGTGAAATGGGTCTCTGTGTTCATGGGTGGATTAATGTATGAATGGAGATCCATTCATAGATTAATGAGATAATAGGTTAGTGTGAAGGTGGATTCTGTTATAAAGCCAGTGTGACTCTGCCTCTTGTGTATCCCCTTTTGCCGTGTAATGCCACGTGCCTCCATGAGCCTTCTCTGTATGCAGCCCCTTGACCTTGGACCTCCCTGTATCTAGAACTATAAGCTGAATAAACCTTTATTCATCATATATTACTCCATCTGTGGTATTCAGTTATAGCAATGGACATGGACAAAGACTGTTCTTATCTGCACATGACTGATTAATAAAGCATGTTCCACAAATCACTTCTCTGCCAGAGATCAGCAGTTCTCCGTGGCTTTCAGGATAAAGTCCAGCACCTTGGCTTGCCTGTGATTTGTCCCAGGCTACCTTCTGCCACTTTCTATTCTCTGTGTTTTTCAGTCATGCCTGGGATTTCTTGAAATTGAGGTCACAGCTTCCATCTGCATGGATAATCTTGGTTACAAGAGACATAGCAATAAAGGCCAGTGGGAAAAGGGGTGATCCAGAGAATTGATTTTTTTATTTGATAGAAGTGATGAGCATGATTTGCGGCACAGGTGAAAAAGCTCACTGGGGGCGGGGGCTTGGGTTAAAGATCTATATGAGCTGAGAATTCCCACAATATCCTGTCTATGGGGTGGAGAATGAGAGAAGCCAGTAGTACAGCTCATTCTGGGTCTGCTGGTGCAAGCCGTAGAGTATTAAGGCCCTAGGATTTTTTGCTCTGTGTGAGTCCCTTGATCACAGATACTTTTTCTGTCCCGGGTCCCACTCAAAACTAGCAGCTTTTCAAATTACTCAGTAAATGAGCCAGAGTAGCACATCCAGAGGAGGAATGTGTTACTGTCACAATCCAAATAAACCCACCAGGCGTTGTATCTCATTTTTAGATGCAGGAGGAACCAGATGCAACAGCTGATCCCTTATAAGGCTATCTCAACATGTCCTACACCACTGGACCCCTTAGAAATTTCACTGAAGTAGTCAGATCTATTTCCCACACTCTAATGTGCAAATATCTTACAAATAAATTCACAGTAGCTGCTACTTCATGCTCACTAGGTCCAATAAGCACAATGTCATCAACATAATGGACTAATGTGATATCTTGTGGAAGAAAAAGGTAATCAAGATCCCTGTGGACTCAATTATGACACAGAGTTTGAGAGTTGATATGCTCCTGACATGGGAGAGTGAAGTTATATTGCTGGCCTTGTCAGGTGAAGGCAAATCTTCTGGTGAGCCTTATGGACAAGTATGGAGAAAAAGGCACTTGTCAGATCACTAGCTATTTACCAGGTACCAGGAGATCAATTAATTTGCTTAAATAATGAAATAACATCTGGTACAGAAGCTGTAGCTGCATATACTACTTAGTTAAGCTTATAATAATTTGCTATCACCTTCTAAGATCTGCCTGTCTTCTATATAAGCAAATAGGAGAGTTGAATGGGGGATGTGGTGGGAACCACCATTTCTGCTTTTCAAATTCTTGGTGGTAGCATTAATCTCTGCAATCTCCCCAAGGATGTGGTATTGCTTTTGACTTAGTATTTTCCTAGATTGAAGTAGTTCTGATGGCTTCCCTTTGGCTTTTCTCACTATAATGGCTCTCACTCCACAGGTTAGTGATCCAATGTGAAGATTCTGCTCGCTGCTGAGTATGCTTATTCCAGTTATGTGTTTAAGAACCAGGGAAATAACCATAGGATGGTTTTGAGGACTTACTGGACCCATTTTGAATCATACCTGAGCTAAAACTCAATTTATTACCTGATTTTCATAAGTCTCTACACTGACCAAAGGGCTGTAGTGATGTTTTCGTTGTCCTGGAATCAGTGTCAATTCAGAGCCAGTGTCTAGTGTCCCTAAAAGGGCTATTTACTTTGCCCTAATACACAGTTACTCTTGCAAAAGGTCATTAGGCCTTGTGCATGGAGCTGGGAGAAAGGTTAATAGAATAAATCTTTGGTAGTGCACAGGAGTCTTTCTTCAAGGGGACCTGACCTCTTCATTCAAAGTGTTCTGGAACTGTAAACTGACTCAAGTTGGGGAATTGACTGAGGAGCTGTGACTCTCTGTTTTTATTATGTGAGTTAAATGTATGTTCACCTGGCCTGGAAGTTTTCTTCTTACACAGGTCTAGTAAGAATTTTGTAAGCTTCCTATCTATTTCACCTCCAAACACGCCACGATCAACTAGATAACATTGTGGGTTTATCAGATAATTCGTGTTGTTGCTCTGCCTTCGATGTTCACTGTGGTAACAGTGCCCACCTTGGCTTTAATGATTGAATGCTTCCCCTTGGTCCCTGCTACCCAAGGTCCAGTTACTCTCATTGCATTTCGGTTTTCCAATTCAGTGATCACAGTTCTCATTGTAAGTTCCAGCCTACAAAGAATTGTTATCACAGACCCCTTAGAGATGCTGAACTCCTCTCACAAATATATTTTTGAAAGTATTGATGAAAGATATGCCTTCTGAGTCTTCCCAGGATGGATGAATAGATTTTAAGTGATAAATCCATCCCACCATTCCAGTCTCCCTAAACCATTATATTCTTTAAACCAAGGGAGGTCAGGTACCTCCAAGTTGGTCATAGTAGCCATCTTTTAATCATGTATCAGCCAATCAAGCAAATTACGGGAGGCCTTTCTAATTCCCTGAGATGCAGCATTAAATGCAGAAGCTCTGCTAAATGAGTCCACCTCAATAAATTTTGCCTGACCCAATGTTTTGTTCCTTCCACTATTATCGCACACCCTTAATATCCATTCCCACACATTTCCCACATTTCTGTTTCATTGGGGTCTCCCCACACATTTTCTTCTCAAATTGCAGGACCCCATTCTTTCCCATCCAATATCTTCACTTTAACAGTAGATATCCTTCAAGGCTAGAAGTTTAACTTTCATTGTAATTCAGTCAATTATATGGTAAGGATTTGTGTTTGATTTTCAGCAATTTTAGCCTTGTAACTATAGCCCATAAGATTCTCTCTCAGAGCTCATCTAGAAGTTCTTGGTTTGTGTATTTGTTTCCTGAACCAGGAATTCAAATCCATGAGCTCATTTTTTTCTGTCATCACTTTGTCTAGTGACATTAGGAGCAACCAATCTATACCATTGTATCCCTTAGTTTTTGACGTATGCTCAACAGTATCACAGAGTGATTAAATTTCTTCTCTCCTCTGTCTCTGTCTCTGTCTCTCTCTGGTCTCCCCCTTCTCTCTCTCAGGGCCTTCACATTGAGCTACATCCCCAGCACTTTGTATTTTGAGATAGGGTTTCACTAAGTCATTAATTTGCAAAGGCTGGACTCAAACTTGTGATCCTCCTGCCTGAGCCTCCCAGAGTGCTAAAATTACAGGCACATGCACACCACAGGCATGTGACCTTATCTCAAAATTTAAAAAAATTAAAAAAAAAATAAAAACTTTAAAAGTCTGGGGATGTAGCATAGTACAAAGGCCTTGGGTTCAACCCCCAATACCAAAGGAGGTGGCAGGGGCTGGGGATGTGTGAAGGCCCTGGGTTTAATCTCCAGTACCGCCATCACAAAAAAAAAAAATCTGTTATTTATAAAATTACCAAATCTGTGGCATTCTGTTATAGGAGCATAAACCTGACTAAGCAAGTATCCAATGCAGATATTTCATGTATTTTTATAAGCAGTAAGCAGTTCAACGCTATGGGGTACTCATGCTCTTTATACTTCTGGAAATAAAGTCCTTAGTCTTTTTAAGTCATATCAGATTACAGAATGAGTTCCAGAAACCCCAATTTATTGGTCCAGAAAACCAATTTAGAAAACTTTTATTATTCTCTTCTCTATATAACCACTCCTGGCATCAACATCTGAATTAGTTGGG
The DNA here is from genome assembly GCA_004026905.1 of Hystrix cristata. Taxonomy (NCBI): domain Eukaryota; kingdom Metazoa; phylum Chordata; class Mammalia; order Rodentia; family Hystricidae; genus Hystrix; species Hystrix cristata. The sequence goes on along the minus strand of PVJO010017594.1, from coordinate 10,735 downwards.
ATTCTCTAGAGAAACAGAAGCAATAAGATACATAAATAGATGAGAGAGATTTACTGGGGGAATTGGCTCATACAATGATGGGGACTGAAAACTCCCACAGTGTGTGGTCTGCAAATTGGAGAACCAGGGATGTCCATACCACGGCTGAGTGAATTCCAAAGGCTGAGAACCCAAGCCGCTGATGGTGTAACTTTACAGCTGATGCTCTGGGGTTCTGATGTCTCAGGGTGAGAGAAGTTGGGTATTTCGGCTCTAGAAGAGAGAGAAAATTCCTTTTTCCCGTATCCAGGGCTTCAGACAATTGAGTGGTGCCCACCCGCACTGGATGAGTGCAGATCTTCCTTACACAGTTCCAGATTTTAACGCCAATTTCTTCTGGAAACACCCTCACAAAGCTCCTCAGAAATAATGCTTTTACAGATACGCTGGTGGATATCCCTTAACCCAGTCAAGTTGACACCCAAAATTAGCCATCACAGATCTTGACAGTCGAAATAGAAAAGACAAAGCTAAAAAAATAGTTGGGCACTGAGTAAAAAGACACTGATAAATAAATGACTTTATTCCAGCAGAGGCTTGTGGAACAAGAACAGCGTGGATCACTCAGAAAATTGGCCAGGCTTGGACGATGAAGCAAGAGGGAAATCCTGATGGTGCCAGAATAGACAGGCTCATAGGAATGGTTGGCTAAAGATTTTTTTCTGTTTCCCTCATGAAGAAGAATTTGAAGCTAATTTTTTTTTTTTTTTAAATCTAGGCACTGGGGTTATGGCTTAGTAGTAGAGGACTTGCCAAGGATGTACAAGGCTCTGGGTGTGATCACTAGCACTGAAACAAACAACTCTAATGTGAAGCATTTCTTGTTTTATGCTTAACAAACTATTACAAATTGTACCTTATTCTTATCTGTTGGTGTGAGTTCAGTTACTCTCAGTTAACCCTTATATATTACTAATCTTCTGAAGTAAAGAATTCTTCTGATGCTATTGTGGACAATTAAGGCTCCAGTGTATACCATCTGAATACATCAATCAAGGCCCTATTTGCAGAGAGGACAAACCAGAGATGAACGGTGCCTCCTTCAGACAAGGATTCTTCCGGAGTATGCGAGCATTACCTTCACTAAAGCAAGATAATAGTAAAAGATACCAAGCTGGTGTAAAAGGAAAACAAGGAATCAGAGAAGGGATTTCTCCCAATGTGATAGGACTCAGATTTACTTAAATAGAAAATGAGAGCAACTCTCCCGACTCCTTCTGACTGCAATGGAGTGAGTGCTATCAGATTTGTGCACTCACATGCACAACCAAAAAAATGGGGCAAAGTGTATGAAACAAAGTTCAGAAAAGAAAAAAAAAACAAAAAACAAAACTGTTTCAGATGTTGTACAGCAGGTGGCACAGAACTGTGATCCCCAACAGAAAGGGAACAAAGAGGGTGAGACCTGATAGCAGCAGTCTTCTCCCTGGAGACACTCTCCGGAATGTGACACACGGGTAGGAAATCTAAGATCACAGCAGTGTTGCTGAGTTGAGGAATCAAACTCAGGATTCAGAGGGGCCAAGTCATCTAGGCTGTGCAAGCTGGAGTGCCAGAAAGAAGGATGCTATATAGAGAGACTCAGTGGTCTGCATAAAGTTTATTCTTGAACCCTTGACTGAACACTGAGCCAAACATATAAAGGCTGCTCACAAAACACTATGAATGTATTTTAAATTTTGAAAATTTATTACAATTTAGTACAAAACCTGCTGCCATTAGTCCCCCTTGGAGTAACCCCACCACTTCAAACACACTTATCCCATTGTTCTTGCTACTTTCTGAAGCAGCTCTGGAAGTCCCCATTCATGAATGTCTTCAAGAAGTATAATAAAAAACAAGGTGAATGCTGGTGCTGAGTGCCACCCAATGGAAAGGCAGGCTGGTAAGAATAATACAGTGTGTCCCCATCCACCTTATTCACCAGATCTGGCACCATGTGACTTCTGGTTCTTTCCCAAAGTCAAAAGGACCGTGAAAGGTCATTTTGAATTGGTTCAGGACGTTGAGGCAGCCATGACAGCAAAACTAAAGACACTCATGAAAGAGAACGTCCAGAACTGCTTCAGAAATTGGCATGGGGTAAGTGTGTTTGAAGTGAGGGGGAGTATTTTGAGGAGATTAATGACAGCATGTCTTTTCCTGTAATACATTTTAAAAAATGTAAACGTTCGCTGTATATTTAATCAAACCTCATATGCAAAATTTAATTCCATGAAGACGATGCAAATAAAATTACAAAGGAAGGAGCCATTACTAGGACTGTAAGGCACATAAGATGAGCAGTTCCCAGAGCTCACAGGGATAGATGTTCAATTTCTGATTGCTCAGAGTGGAGAGACCTCTTTCAACAGCCATGCATTTAGTAGAAACTCCGGTATGGCTATGTTTTAATATTAGGGCTAAACCAGATCAGAGTAAAAGCGGTCAGTAATGTGTTGGCTCTTGCTCCCACTGGTGCGTGAGAGCCAGTTGTGCATAGCTGTCCCCAACTCCACCTTCAGTGACATCACATGAGTAGCTGGAAATCAGCTATTGTAGAATTTTTATGCCAAGGAAGCTGGCATAGACTATAAATCATGTTAAACTAAGATGTTTATCTGAACTTTCAAGAAATCAGGATTAGAGAAAAAGCCACCAAATATCCTCAACAAGCCAGCTTCAATGTTAATGATGGTAATGAAGTTCCCTCTGCCTCAATCTCACACAACAAAGGTAACCTGAAGCAACCTGATGCTAACCAATCAGGTATTTTTCTATTGTTCTGTTTTCCTTTCGCTACTTTACGAGGAAAGTAACTTTGAAATGACCAATCTGCTCTGTGTGTGCCTGTGTGTGGGGCAGTGTTAAACTCAGGGCCTCACACATGCTAAGCACCTGCTACCACTGATCTATACCTCCAGCCCCTAAATCTCCACTTTTGTTTGGTTTTGCTTTCTTCAGCCCTTCTCTGTCTTTAAAAATAAGCTCTTCTATTTGGCTCCTAAGAGCACTTATTCTACATTACAGAATGAAGCATTGCCTGATTCTAGAATCAAAAATAAAGCCAATTAAAACCTTTAAACCAAATTGTTGTCATTTTGTCCTTTGACAAGTGAGAAATATGAATATCAGAAAGAAAACATAGGAAAAAAGAATTAAGTGGAATCTCTAGAGTTTAAAAATACAGTATCTAAAATAAAATATTTACTGCATGGATTTAACAGCATATTAGAAAACAGAAAAAGGATTAGAAAAGTCTGAAGATAAAGCAATAGAATCTCAATCACTCTGCTGCCCCAGGTTTGCTAAATTGCCTGCACTGGCCTCAGGCAATTTCCTCAGCCTCCTGAATGTCTGGAATTACAGTCATGTGCCATTGTGCCTAGTTTAGAAACTATCTAAAATGCAGATCAGGAGGGGAAAACCTGGAAAAGAAATCGTAACAAACTGCTACACACAGTAAACCATGAGACAATGATAGGCTGAGTATTTGGAGCCATAGGGTGGGAGAAGAAAATCAAACTACATTAACTGAACACTTTTTGTTTTGTTGCAAATTATAAATCCAATGATCTTCTGGGTGTGGTAGCACATACCTGTAATCCCAGCACTCAGGAGGCTGAGACAGGATGATTGCCATGAGTTGGAGGCCAAACTGGGCTACATAGTAAGATCCTGCTTCAAAAAGAAAAAATTATCCAATTGTCTAGGTCGCTAATGAACACTCAATAGAATGTGCACACATATACAAACCACACTAAGGAACATAATAACTATATAGATAAAAACCATAGTAAAGAGAAAACCTTAGAAGCAACCAGAAACAAAAGACGATTATATAGAGTGATATAAAGATAAGAATTCCCTAACTACTTATTAGAAACACACAAGCCGGGAGATAGACAATGGCATGATTGATTTAAAGTGGTGGAAAAAAAAATCTGATCAACCCAGAATTCTATCTTGGCAAAACTATTCTTCAAAGATAAAGTCAAAATCAAGATACTTTTAGATAAGCAGAAGCTGAGAAAATTTGTCACCAGCAGACCGCATTAAAATAAATACTAAAGGAAGTTCTTCAGACCAAAGAAAAATAATGCCAGATGGAAAGCAAGATAGACAAAAAGAAATTAAGAGATAGAAATGGTAAATATGTGAAAATATGAGACTTTTCTTCTCATTTTAGAATCTCTCTGAATGTAATTGTTTAAGGCAAAAACTTGAAAAAACACAATATGTGCTGGGTTCTAATGTTCTATGCTCTGGGTGTTATGTCCGCCGAGGGGTCATGTTTTGGAGGCCTGCCCGGGTGTGGCAGTGTGAGAGGTGGTGGGACCTTTAAAAGGTGGAGCCTACTGGGAGGTCTTTATGTCATTGGGGGTTGACCTTAGGAAGTGTTAAGGTTGTTCTTGTGAAAGCCCTGAGTTTGAGTTAGTTTTCATGAAATAGTTATTGTTTTAAAAAAACAAAAACAAAAACAAGCCTGGCCCTACCCAGACCTCTGCCTTCCTGTCACATCATGTAATGGTGCCCTGTTGCTTATGTCCCTGCCGTTGCGGTGCTATCTGCCATGAGGTGATGTAGCTAAGGCAGCCTTCATTGGATCTGGCACTATGCTGTTTGGACTTTCACCCTCTGAAACGTGAACTATATAAACTTCTTCCCTCTATAGGCAACTGACCTCAGGTAATTCATTATAGTAAACGAAACACAGACTAATATCCATAAGTAGAAACAAAATACAAAAATAACAGAAAGGATGGGAGTAGGAGATTTTAAGTATACTGTTGGAAATGTCTTAAATTATACTGAGATAGTATATTTTAAAAATAGTTTGATGCATTTAAAATACTGTGAACACTAAAGGCAATCCCTTAACAAAGAAGACCAAGAGGTATAACGAATGTGTGAGTTTCCTGGAGCTGCCATAATAAACCACCACAAACTGGATGTTTTACAAAAACAAATTTGTTCTCTGATGTTTCTAAAGGCTTGAAATTTGAAACTGAAGTGTCAGAAGGGCCAGAGCTCTAGAAAATAATCCTTTCTTGCCTCTTTTTAGCTTCTACTGGTTGTCAACAATCTTTGGAAATACTTGATCTGTAGATATATCACTCCAGTTTCTGTCTTCACCACATGACATTCTCTTGTTTTCACTTCCTCTAAGGATACCAGTCACTGTATTAGGACCTATATTGATCCAAGATGACCTCATCTTAGCTAATTGCATCTTCAATGGCCTTGTTTCCAAATAAGGTCACATTCTGAGTTTCTGCTGGATATAAATTTGGGGGATGCTATTCAACCTCATATGACTAATATACCCAAAGTGGGCATATAAAATGGAGTTGTAAGACTCAATATATTAGTTGATTAGCAGAAACCAGAAAACCTCCTCTGGTATGAAAAACAATAGAGTTAAATCTCCAATACAGCTAAATTAGCCAGCTACTCTGTTCATGCCCAGTTCAAATATTTTGGTGAGTTGAAAACCTGGTTTCTTTATTTCTACCCACCTACTGCCATTTTCTTTTCTTGCTATCAGTAATCTGTCTGTTACTCAAGAGGGTCATCAGATGGTAACTCCATCCCTCACTCAGGGTGGCTGGTTTAAACACTTGTGTTGGGTCCATTTCCTTGACAGTCATTTATTTAAATATCTCCCAGTGACCTACCTCTTCTGACCAGGCCCCACTTTCTAGATTAATCCACTGATGAGTAAAGCGCCCCCATGATTCAGTCTCGTTCCAAAAGGGACATTTTGTGGGGATATTTTAGATCTAAGCTGTAACAATTAAACATGGGACTCCCCAAACTCTGAATATATTATGGTAGGGAAAAAATACAAATTCTTCTAGTTAAAATCAAAATAGATAACACATATGGATAAATCATTCTCCGTATGATACATTTGTGTGGAAGAGTAAGGTGAATAAAAATCTGACATTATGATGGTAACAAGGAAAAATCTGATGCTATTTAAACTTCCCCACTATAAATTTTTAACCTGATATTTTCATTTTGAAAATATTCTAAAAGTCACATATGAAGTATTTGAGAACATACAGAACAGTGTGAGATTCCAGGGCTCATAGATTTACATTTATGATTATGTTGTTACCTAGCAATATTATAAGTGATAGAACTTGGATTTTTTGTGGTGTGGGGGACTGAACCCAGGGCTCTGTGCTTGCTGCACGGATGCTGTACTACTGAGCCATACTCTTGCTCAGTACTTAATCTTTAATGTGTGGTTAGTAAAGTGAGATATGTCCTAGCATCAAAATGACAATTAATTCATGGCTGTTCTATGATTATGTTGAATTCTTTTAATAGTTTGAGGACAAAATATTCCTTTTGCTTCAGTATCATTTACTTTTCCTTGGGCATGAATGCATTATTCATATTTTTAAAGAAACGAGACTTCTGAATATAGCGTTGTTGCTAAAGTGCAAATTATTCTGAGACCAGTGTGCCCGTGGTATTGTGTGCCCTGGGGTGGCTCAGCTCGCCCCCTTTTCCCCTCATTTTTCTCTATTTTAACTGCAAAGGTTTTATTCCCTGTGACTATGTTGGATTTCACTTGGCTCACATGCAGATTCAAATGAAAACACAGGCCTTGAAATATTTGGCAGTATTTGGTTATGTGTTGGTGTTCAGGATCATGGCAAAATAGGCATTTTTACTGCGTATCTTCCTTTTAAAAAATGAAAATGAAGCTCAGAAATGTTGAGTAACTTTTCAAGGTCAGATAACTACGAAGCAGCAGAACCCTAATTTGAATTACGCAGTTTGGTGCCCATCATACCAATGTTTCCCAAGGCGGTATGCCTTCCCCTGATGATACTGCTGATCATCTTAGAGGATAGATAGGAAAATATCTTTATCTTAGCAGTTGTCTAGTTACATGTGTGTTAGGAAATGTAATTAATTATACATCAAAACTTAGGTTTCTCAAACTTTTGCACAGAGCGGTGTTAAAGTCATTCGTGCCCTAAAAAATCTATCTGAAAGCACATAGAATGCAGAATATGTTTAGGCAAGTATATACATAGATATTTCCAAATTTCAGTAACTGGGCCTTCTGCTATGTAAAATTACTCGTCTTAAAGATAGTATAGATCAGTTATATGACTTCTTGTACAATCAGTGCTTTTATCCTTCTTAACAAAGTATCGAACTTTCTTCCATAAATTCTCAGTTATTTGCAAATCAATATGAAGACTTATTTCTCATACGAAATCTATTGCAGCACCAGGGAAACTTGATTTGCTAATGTAAATACAGGGAAGTCTTTTCCACCAGAACATTGTGTAAATATTCCACGAATTTTTAAAAATTGTCCATCACATTAAAAGCGGGTCAAAAAATTCTTGACTTTTGTTTCTCAGATAGGTAGTGAACAAAGCCACGTTTGTTCCGTGGTGAAATGCGGTTGCTTTTGAGAGAAAAGGGCTTCTCTCGTCTGCTCGGATTGTAAGAAAAACTTCGGGACTTTTAAAAGGAACCTCTTAAGACTGTGTGGTTGCGATTGATTTTGCAAACTAGCCTATTTCACAAATATATTTAGTCACGCAAAAACGTTTTTCTTTCAAGGGATGTTTATGAAAATATACCTCGTGCAAAACTAAGGGCAGATAGTTCTCAGGAAAGCAAAGAATGGTACAGATGTCACAACTGTGTGTTCTAAGTTGTTGTTGTTATTTTAATTCCCTGGTTATTGTTTGGAGTTCTGAGGTTTCCTCTGGTACGTTCCACAAGTGTCTCTACCTTGTGTCCTGTGGCCTGTTGGGCCCATTTACTAGCTCTAGTTTATTTCTTCAGGACTTTCTATGTAGGTGATCACCTTGGAGGATTCAGACAGGATAGTCTTTCTTTCTGATTTCTTTTTCCTCTTTTATTGCACTCCTAGGGCTTCTAGTATAGTGTTGAGTAGAACTGAAGGACTGAGGGTGGACTTCTTCCCAGTCTTGGAAGGAAAGCATTCAGACTTTCTCTGCAAGGATAATGTGAGCTGATGTTTTTCACAGATTTCTGCATTTATCTTTTCAGTACTAGGGCTTGAACCAGGGCCTGTGCACTGAATTATATCTCCAGTCAACCACCCCCCTTTTAAACTTTTGAGAGAGGGTCTTTCAAAATCACTAAGTTGTCCATGTGGGGCTCAAATTTGCAATCCTCCTGCCTCAGCCTCCCTGAAATTATAGTTGTGTGCCACCATGCCAAACGCAAATTTTTCTTTTTGTATTATTTATTTTAGTTCTCTTATTAGACCTCATGTATAGGCAGAATTATCCCCATTTACAGATGAGAATACTGAGGCTCAAAGAGGTTGTGTAAATTGTCCACAGTCACGGATCTAGCAGGAGGCACTGAGGCTCCAATGCTACTGCTGTTTCAACTACATACAATGATCCAGTTTGTCAAACGCTTGGTGTTTTGCTTGATTTAAAACGTTTCCTTAGCAAACTATTACTAAGTTCATCCCATGTGCTGTGAACCAAATTTTTGTGTCTGTATTAGTAACAATTTTTTTTGATGGTACAGCGACTTTATGGATAATTTCTAAAACTTGGAAGGAAGTAACAATTTTAAAATTGCAAGCGGTGTAGCTCAGTGGCAGAGCATGCATGACATCCTGGGTAAAATCCTAGAACCAAAACAACAGCAGCAATAAAAAAAAAATGTAGCTGCTACCCATGTAATCTTTTAAGAAGGGTCAGTGAGAGGTTTTGTATAGATACCTTAGAAAGAAAAGAGGAAACCATTTTATCATTGGGAGTAACGTTCAGTCAGAATGGCACAAGGCATTAAGCATCAAAGAGAGGCCGGGTTTCAGTTCTTAAAGCACAACGTGTGTCTCCAGAGAGTCACTGTGTGTATCTCCAGAGATACAGTTTGTCTCCAGAGATACAATTTGTGACAAGAACCACAAATTGGATCCCTCTATTTATCTGTTCCGAAGACCGCATTCATTCTACTTTAACTATAGATTGTTCTTATGGAACAGCATCGTTGGTTTGGTAATTGCCATTGTCTTCTAAGCATTGTGTCGGAGAATATCTTTCCTTTCTAATTTTGTTGGGTGCTGATTTATTTATTATTTTGAGCATTTTAGATAAGGACATTTTAATTTTAGGTTTAATTTGTTTTTATCTTTGTACATTTATATGTTCTAACTCACTCGTTCCAAATTGAGGGATAATTTAAAATGTGCAAATTAGTTTATTTTCCTACTCCAGGTTACAACTAAATATGAAGAGTGTAAGAAAAGCTGGGCAAGATGGTACATGCCTGGAATCCCAACTACTCAGGAGGCTGAGGCAGGGGCATCATAGATTGGAGGCCAAACTGGGCATCTTATTGAGACCCTGTCTCAAAATAAAAAAATAAAAAGTGCTGGGGATGTATTAAGCCCGAAGGAGACCCCTGTGGCAAACTTTACCATTTTATACACGAGGAAACCGAGACTCAGAAAATGTAAGGCACGAGTCTAAAATAAGACAACAGTGGGACTCAAACATAGTTTTTATGTCTGCAAAGTCTGTAGTTTCAACTTCCTCAGAGTGACGCCCATCAGAGATTGGCTGGAATGGTTTAATTTTAGAGTCCTTTTCAGTTAAGAGAGTCTTTTGTTATTTACCCCTATTATATAGAGAGTTTTATCGTTCCTGTGTAAGTTAATATTTGGAATAATTTCATGCTACTGTTCCTAAATAAATATTTCGAATTTAAAACAGTAGTTAAGAAACTATACCTTAATATGTGGAATCTAAAAAAAGATGACATAAAAGTTTAAGGAAGACTATTTCTAGACAAAAGGAAGGGAATAAAGAATGAGAGAAAGGGATAAGGGAGGGTAATGGAGGATAGATATGATCAAAAGATGTTGGCCAGGTGTGGGGCCTGTGCCTATAATCTCAGCATTTGGGAGGCTGAGGCTGGAGGATCTCCAGGAGTTCAAGGCCAGCCTGAACTACACAGTGAGACCCTGTCTCAAACACAAATAAATAAGTAAATAAATAAATAAATGATTGAAAGATGTTTTATGCCTTTAAGAAAATACCACACTGAAACCCAATATTTTGTAAAATTAATGTGGACCAACGAAATATATTTTAATAAGCAATCCATGTAATGTATTAACCATCATGGTTCATTCAGACAGACAATATACAGATTATTATTTTTTATTTATTTCTTTATTTTTTTTTAATTTACCAAGAACATGTATTGGTACATTGTATACATAGCGATCACCTTCATCATAGTTAATTTGTACTTGTACATGATACATCTTGGTACACAGATTGTATTTTAAAAATTGTAGGCCCCTTAAGTAGAATCGCAATCACTTTTGAATAAATATACTCAGAATTCATATATTTGTTGTAGTTAACAGAACAATGTAGTGTAACTTTGTGTTTTATAGGCTCACTGGTTGTCTTTCTGACAGCAGAAAAGACCTGTGGTTTTCCTGTCTTGTTTCATCCCACCTGCTGTGACGCCATATACCTGTGCCTAAATTAGCAACTTAACTTTCAGCTTTCCTGTGACACAAAATTAGCCTGGAAAATATAAAAGATAGTTCACTGCTTTAAAACATACAATGTGCGCTGCCAAAAATTGAAATGTACATATTCAATGTTTGAAATCTCCATGGTAAGACTGTGTGAAGCAACAAGAATGTTTTCCTTTTAGAAAACAGAAATTT
>PVJO010017593.1:0-38755 GCA_004026905.1 Hystrix cristata | reverse complement strand
TGTGTTACTTTAGTCAAAACATATCGGGAGCTCTTTTGTGCGGGACTAGATCCTATCTGTCTTAAATAACTCGTTTGAGGCCGGCTGCAGTAGGGTGTGTGTGTGAGAGCCGCAGCTCTGGAGGTGGAGACAAGAGGCTCATGTGTCTGAAACCAAGCTGGGCAACTTAATGAGACCTTGTCTCAAACTAAAATGAAAAAGTACTGGGGATGTAGCTCAGGGGTAGAGTGCTTGCTCAGCATGCATGAGGCCCCAGGCTCAATCTTTAGTACCACACAACACACACACACACACACACACACACACACACACACAAACTCACAAACCAAACCAAATTCATTTGCATCAAGGAAACTCTATCATCTATCCTAAGTTCTATGTTTAGCCCATGTGTGCATATGTGCATGTGAACATACATATGTGTTGTGCATGAAGATGTATATATGCACGAATGCTAATGTATATGCATCAACGTGTATGTCTACGTGTGCATATTTGTGTGTGCACATGCATGGGGTGTGCATTTATGTGTTTGTGTGCATGCATACGGTAAAAGAAAAGCATCTCTAGAGCTCTAAGAAATGTGTCCTGTGGACCTGGATTAGGTCCAGGACACTCCTCTTCTGTCGTCTGTGAGGAGTTACTGGTGAGTCACAGCACCTGGCAGCGTGGGACACCTTGTAACAGTCTGAGAGAATAAAAGATGATCTTAACAAAGACCTATTTATTCCAAACTTTTAAGGAAGAACTCTTCGATGAAATGAAAGGCAAGATGACAAAAATATGCCAAGTGGTACACTGAAAGACAGAAAAATTTTGCTTTTTGTACCTTAACATATAATTTACTGAACTGAGATGTCAGTCATTATAAGTACATATGATCATTTTTTTATTTTGAGAGGCCCAAAACTTCTGAAATGAGAGGTGAAGAAAGCACTCATGAACAACAAATGGCAGGAGTCTGCTCATAAAGAAAATGTGTAAGTGTAGCTGCTAGCGAATTTTACAGACGGCTGCCACACATATAGAGAAAGAAATGTGTATTTTGACCTTCAGAAGAGAAAAAGCCACTTTATGGCCTTACCCAGTGCCATGCAGTCATCAATGTAAATCACACAGTTTGCTCTTGGGCACGACAGGACAGTCTGTTTTGCTTGGTTTAGTTCAAAGATAAAGAAGTTGATGCAGCTGGATGGAAATAACTTTCTCATCCTAACTTTGTCCAGTTTTTGTCCATGCAAAACGTCCCCCAAAGAATAAAAAAAGAAAGAAAGAAATATACAAACTGTTGCCCGGTGTCACTGAACCCCGGGTTATTTCAGCATTTTTGGCACAGTACGAAGGTGTCTCCTTTCCCCTCTTTCCTGGTTAAGTTGGATTTAAAATAAGCGAGGATATTCTTTTGATTCAAAGATGCAGTTTTTGCTCAGAATTCCTGCAGTTTTCTCCCTTTACACTCACCAGGCCCTGGAGTTAGTGGTGGACTTGCCGGAGGCAGCCTTTGCTGGCTTTCTGGGGATCCTCCTCTGAGCTGGTTCCATGCCTCAAATGCCCACATGCTCCAAACAAAAGGGGTGCTGGGATTTCCCACTTTTTGGGTCAGTATTTAATAATCTTTCCTTCTATAATTTCTCAGGTCAGACATTCTTCTAAGTCCTGAGTTACGGTAGTGAGAGGGCGAGAAAAAAAGACTCGACTCTGCCCCATATTTTGTGATCTTGAGAGATAGACACTCTTTTATCACAGAAACAATCACACTCCTCTGCCCCGTGGGAGGTGAGCTGTATGCTGCACTCTCGGAGCCTGCATAAGGAAGACCGGGCATGGCCGGCCCCAGAAACGTGGAGCTGAGTGGGAATGTGCAGAAAGGTACTGAGCTTGGCAAAGGCAGCATGTGGGGCGGGGGACATTCCCAGGAGCCCAAGAGATTGGAAGAAAGTCACAGAGCTGAACCTGAGAATGAGGGATGCCTGGGAGGGGCTGAAGCTGTGGCGGGGGGGACCACAGGGATGCAGGGGATTGAGGGGTTTTCACTGGGTGTGAAGATCTGTGCATATGGCCACTTTGCTCTTGAGAAGACTATGTCGGGTGATGACTCAGCCTAATGTGGCTCTTCATAGATGGTGGTCATCCAATCTTCGTATCCATTGGGGTGGAGTCAAAACTAGGTGCCAGGACAGAACGCTTTTCCCAATGAGCAGTGAAAATGGTTTCACCTACATCACCTCTCTTTGGCCCTAGAGAACTGAATTTCAGTGTGCTATTATTTCCCTTCAGTCCAAATAATTTTTTTTTTTTTTTTAGCAATTATTGAAGTAGAGGTCTGTGGGTGACAACCTTGTCCCACTTTTGTTTATTTAAAAATACCTCTGAGCTGGGCATGGTGGCAGGCCTATAATATCAGCTTTTGGGAGGCTGAGGCAGGAAGACTGCAGCAAGTTTGAGGCCAACCTGGACTACATAGAGAGTTCAAGACCAGCCTGAACTACACGGCAAGACCCTGTCTTAAAGAACCAAAAAAAAAAAAAAAAACAAACAAAAAAAAACATCTTTCAAAAGCTTGGCATGATGGTACATGCCAGTAAGTAATCCCAGCATCCCAGCACTTGGAATGCTAAGGTAGGAGGATTGGTGTGCCAGTTCAAGGCCAGCCGGGGCTGCATAGCAAGACTTGGTCTCAAAAAAAAAGGCCTTTCGTGTCAGGAGCATAAAGTGGGAAAGTACTTGCCTACCATGTGCAAGGCCCTGGTTTTGAGCCCCTAATGCTAAAAAAAAAAAAAGGGCAAGGTATTTTTCTTAAATTAAAAAAAAATTTTTCTCTGAATATAAAATCTTAAATTGATATTTTTTTTCTTTTAATACTAAAAAATAGTCATTTTATTGTCTTCTGGGTCATATGGTTTCTGAAGGGATGATAGTGATAATTCTTATTGTTTTTCTTTTGTGGTAAAAGTCTTTTTTTTTAACTTTCATGACTTTTAAGATTTGGTTATTATGTATCTTTCTTTGTATTTACTTCTTTAGAGTTTTTTTTTTTTTGGAAGATTTTTGGATCTGCTAATTGAAAAATTTTATCAAATTTGGAAAAAAATTGACTATTATTTCTTCAGATATCTTTTGTACCCCAGTTTCTTCTTATCCTTTGGGATTCCAATTATATAAATGTTGAACTTTTAAAAAGTATTTTGTTCTATGTGCTTTAGTCAGGTTAGTTTCTACTGACTTATCTTCAATTTCTCTAATAACTTCTTCGGCAGTATCTGTCTGCTTTTAAGCCTACGTGATTTTTATTTTGGTTGTTGTGTGTTCTTGTTTTCTTTTTTCTCTTTCATGGTGCTGGGGTTTGAACCAGGGTCTCGTGCATGCTAAGTAAGTATTCTTCCACTGAGCTACCACCTAGCCCAACGCTGCATTTTTCTAACTTCAAATTTCTGTTCTATAAATAATTTTGAGCTTTTAGTTTCTATTTCTCTGCTAAGATGTCTCATTTGTTTACTTGTTCTTTCCATCTTTTCCTCTGATTTTCTGAACATGGTTTTTGTCATCTGTGAAACATCTATTATACTGATTTCAACATCTATTATTGTGGGTCTATCCATTTTGACCACTTTTCCCCCTTCCCAATTTTGGGTTTGATTTTCCCGCCCTTTTGGCTGTCTAGTAATCTTCGAGCGTCTGCTGAACATTGTGTCACTCTGTTCCTGTGATTCTGAGTTGTGCTGATTCTTTTGAGAAGTTTGGAATATTTTCTGATTGGCAATTAATGGAGCAGCGGCTGAACATGGTTTCTTGAGGTTTTGGTCTGAGTTTTTCAAGGGTCAGTCTAGTCAGACATGGTGGTGCATAGCTGTAATCGCAGCACTTGGGAGGCTGAGGCAGGAGGAGTGTTACAAGTTTGAGGCCAGCCTGGGCTACATACTGAGTTCAAGGTCAGCCTCAACTACATAGCCTCAACTACAAGGTCAGCCTCAACTACGTCAAAGACCCTGGCTCTCTGCAAAAAAAAAAAGAAAGAAAAAGAAAAAGAAAAAGTCAGTCTAGTGAACTCCTAGTAGGCTTACAGTAACAGGGCCACTGCAGGATTTCTCAGCAGCACTGTTGAATTTTAGCCTGGATAATTCCGTGCTCAGAGGAAGTGTCCTGCGTGTCATAGGATGTTCAGCAGCATTCTTAACAGGTCCTCACTAGGTACGAATGGCATCCTCATAGTGTGACAACCAAAAAATAACTCTGAACATCACTGACTGGCTTCTAGGGGACAGAACTACGGAGCTACAATAACACTAAAGTACCTGGGCTACTACATTAGTAAACATTTTGGGATTTCAATGGCAGTCTCATTGCTCTGGGTGTTGGGAACTTTGAAACCTCCATTCAGGTTACATCATCTGTCTACTGGCTGTTCTTTTGACATCAGATGTACGGCTAATATATGTTAAAACAGCTGATATTTGACGGAAAAGTGAAGGGATGCCACTGCAGACATATCGACTCTTCTCTCTGTGAACCTCTGTCTTCCCCTACTTTCTCTTCTACAAATACCATCATTTTCAGTATCACACGACTCAGTTTTTTGAGCAGGTGTGGAGATGCATTCCTGTAATTTCACTCCTCTGGGAGATCAAGGCAAGAGGATTTCAAGTTTGAGCCCAGCCTGGGTAACTTAGCAAATTAGTGAGGCCCTACCTAAAAAATTAAAATTAAAATTAAAAAAGACCTGGGATGTAACTGAACACAGAGGCTCAGGTTCAATCTCCAGTGCTGCAAACAAACAAACGAACAAATAAAGAATGCAACGCCCCTCGGCTCTCTGTTTGGGCTCAGGCCTTCTCCCTCAGCCTGTAAAATGTCCCACACTGCCCTGGGGATTTCTCTTCTAAGGATCACAGACTGTGCTGTCTGCTTTTCAATGCCTGAGAGCATGTCTTTATCTGTTTTGTTTATTTTTTGTAATTGCTTGCTGTGGGGCACAAATCCAATAATCACTACTTTGTCAAGGGCAAATGGCTGTCTCTTCACTCTCAGGCCATCTTTCTCCAATTGGTGATTGATTATTTAATTAACACAATAGGCACAGTTACTATCATGTATGAAGAAACCCAGATACCAGCAGGACAAAAACGGAAAACGAAACAAAACAAATTCAAAAAATAAACAAAACAAAACAAACAATAAACATCAGATAAGTGGAAAAACCCGATGTTTCATGTTTGGGGTACTTTCAGTTAACAACTGTGAAATTTAAATGGCTTTGTTCGGCATTTCATTTGAGGAACACAAGAAATGAATGCATGATATTATGCTATGACAGTAAAATTGGTCTTAATATGTAATGGCATTAAGAGTATCACAGCAAGATTATACAGATCGCCTGGTGACCTTCATTTTCCCTTCAGTGAAGACCCAACAAAGGCAAATGTCTCTCCAGGGCCCCCCCAAACTGGGTCTCAGCATCAGGCTCCTTTCTTTTCTGCTGCTCTTCCACGTTCACTGTGCTAACCCCCCACAGGCTTCCTCTTCCCACTCACAAATATACTCTGGATATAAAAGGTGGGGAGTAGCTGGGGTGTCTCCTCAGTTCATTTTCAGGTTGGTTAAATAAACCTCCTGTAGCAGAGATAATTTGCTACAACGGAAAGGCCATCGGCTTGGAAGAAAAGAAGTCCGGATTCTATGCGTTGTGCGGTCACTGACGGTCCACAGATCTGGTAACTGATGGGCACATCATCCCCAATCTCGGTTTCCCCACCTTTAGAAAGAGGAACTGGATAATCCTCCTGAGGTTCCTACAAGTTCTGTCGTCCAGGAGGGTATGGAAACATGGATGGCTCACCTTTCCCAAGAAGGTAAGTACAGTTTAAGGAAGCACTTATTGTTTTTTACCCCAGTGACTGAACACGTAAGCAGATATGAAGGTGGGAGAGTTATTCTTTCCTGATGCAAGTGTGTGTGTGTGTGTGTGTGTGTGTGTGTGTGTGTGTGTGTGTTGGGGAGAATGAAAAGAGAGAGCAAGTGACTTTGAGGATCTTTCAGGGTAATTTGGGGTGTGTGAGAAAGTGGACGACATGCGATGTTTAAAGAAAGCCTCAAGAAAGACAATCGTCATGACCTAGAGAGGTGGTTCCGTTTTCCCACTTAAGTCTTGCATAGTTTATTAACACTATGCCTTCTTGTACTTTTCCCTCCCTGTTTTCAGGGAGGAAATATATTTTTAAAACCTTAAGTTATTATAAAATCGAAGGGCCTCGTGGCATACCGTGTTTAAAATCACGTTTGAGACTTCTTGAGTCGTTTTCTTCTTTTTTTGGCTTTACATGGCCGTCTTTCCCACAGAAATGTTTGATCATCTGTGATAGTAACATTGGCGAGCTCAGAAGGGCTATCAGTGAGGTCAGAGCAAGAAGCAGAAGCACTGCCTTTGAAATAGAACCCTTCGGAAGAAAATAGAAAAGGAATATTCTCTGCACTGCTTGGTGTTTTACTCATGAGTTATTTGCCCGCGCGCTTCCAGCAGACAGAACTCTGCAGTCTCCTATGCAGCCCAGCAGTCAATAGAAGCTTGTCTTCCCCAATGCACCGGGATAGATTTATTGGGCTGATAATATTTGCCCACTCTTCTTTTCAGTGATGATTTATTTTAACTCTCCAACTAATTTAAATTTAATAAAAAACAGAACTTTGCACATTGCTTTATTGAGGCAAGATTCATCATCTCCAGAAAACACTGCAGTCTTTGAGATTAGTGCAAAAGTGGCAATAAATGCTACTGGATTTAATTAAAAACAACAAATCATTTGGTCAGTGGTAGTGGATGCTCACACAGCCCACTGGATACGTGGCCATTGAGGGAGCCCATGTTTTAGCGATAAGATGTTTGATTAGACAAGATCACACTCCCGATACCCTGGCTGCCTCTGTTTGACTTGGTGCCATTTGATGAAGCGGTGGCTCTCTTTTGATATCGGGTCAGCTGGCCAGGGGAGAGTTGGAGCTGGATTGTGTTCCCTTTAATTACAGTTAGGAAAAAAAATATCAAAGACAGGATACATTTTATGGATGAAGGTCAGTAATGCAGAGGGGATTTTCTGGGGAAGCCATTTAGTGCTAATTCTCTGTGGTACTAGGAGGCTTTTGCATGGCTCTCTCAGGCAGGCTCAAAACAGACTGAAATGTGCAGTGATTTGTGTGCAGCTATTCATAGCATGACTGATGATCCATCACTCATCTCTTACTTGGACTTTTCAGAAAACACAACTGTGCACTCAGCATCCTCCTCCCTCTTTTCTCCTCTCCTCTGGTTTGGCTTGGGGAACAGCCTGGGCCTTATTACCGCAAAGATCAGGGGGAGGGAGAAGCATGTGGTGCTTGCTCATCCACAAAAAATGGCCATAGAAGGGACGTTTTCTTTTGAACTAAACGAGCTATTTAGACTGATTCAACTAATACGTATTATTGCCAGTTGTACAAATCCCCAAGGGGAATTTGCATATTTAATGTCCACAAAAGTGTCTCGCAAACCATATAAACATTATATATGCTTATATATGTATACACGCACGTGTGTGTGTGTGTGTGTGTGTGTAAGCATCCCACACTAACGTTCATTTTACTTAAATCAGATCTCTCAGAGAGTTTTTACGAAGGAGGCTGAAGCTCCGGCCAGCTGACCAATGTCCGTGCGGAAGCGCCCCTTGCGGTGACTGTTACTGACCAAGCTGGGTGCAGAAAGTGCAGCCCTGACCTGATGCTGCCACAAAGCCGGGTCAGAGATGTGGCTGGGTCGCTTGTCCCTCGCTTTATCTCCGTACTCTTCCTCAACCTGTTTTTCACTTCTCCTCTCTGCCTTCCTGTGTCCCGTGACCCCATTTATCCTATTTTTCCTTTTTTTTTTTGACAAAAACATTTGTACAAACGTTTTAATCACGGCAGATGTGCAACGTTCTTAGGGACACCACTTTATATCAATATAGAGTTGCAGAGTAAATGATGCCACGTCCTTTAAGGTCCTGGTGACTAGAAATAAAGAGCCGGGAAAGCGGGAGCAGAAAGCAACTTCCCACTGCCCGGCAGCACCGCCTCCTCCCCAGGTCACATTTAAGTTCAGGGTCTAAATTCCTTCCTAAGACGTAAATGGGATTGGTTTGTGTCCCCAGTTTTTTTCTATAAAGATATATGATTTTGACTGAACATCACTTACTAATAAAGGTCGAAAGCTAAAGTGGGCAAAATGGGCCCAAAGCTAATGTGAATTTGCCAGCCCCACTATCTACCCTGTGAAGGTAGAAATCGCTCACTTAATATTAGGCCACAAGTACCAACGTATATCAGAAAGAAAAAAGGGTGCTTGGCTTTTCCAGGAAGCCTTTTGTTAATGCTGAGAGTTCACAGTTCCTCTTTTGATTGTGCTGTATAATTTAGGGTGTGAATTAAAGCAGAATCCCTGTGCAGGCTTGAAATTGATGAAGATTCAGAAGGTAGCATTTGAGATCCACAGATTCTAAATGCTCAGACCACAATTAACATCTGACAGTGGTTGAACACTATTTTTGGTCTTTCTTTTGTAGCTTACACCTTGTGATTTTGCTTATACCTCCTGCCGAATGTAATATTCAAACAGTAGAACACTGCGTGCTCAATGATTTGAAAGGTCAGGGAGGGTGGGAAGTTACTGTGAACTCCTAACAGCATCAGAATAGAAGGAACACACAGACTGGAGAAGGTACCTTCGTTAGGGGGAACTGATCCTCAATGAGAAGCCACGCTGTGCTACAGGTAGGGAGTTTGTACTTTTTGGGTGGGGGAGGGGTGTGAGACAGAGTCTTGCTATGTAGTTCAGGCTGGCCTTGAACTTACAGTAATCCTCCTGCCTCAGCCTCCTGAGTGGTGGGGTTACAGGTGTGCACCACCATGCCCACCTTTTTTTTTTTTTGAATTTACATTTTTTAACGGAAATTTTTGTTGAAACAAGATATAACATGTACAGGTACAGATCCCCTATGATGAATGTTATCACTATGTACATCTAAAATGTACCATTAAAATAAAATAAATTAAATAAGAAAAAGAAATTTTTGTTGAGATGATTGTAGTTCACTTGCAGTTGTAAGAAACAATCCGGCAATACCTGATACATCTTCATCTAGTTTCCCCAGTAGCAGCAACTGCAAAACTGCAGCAAGAGCGAGCCTCTTACAACCGGGATAGTGATATCGATGGCGTCCACTCATCCTCTCACCGCGTGCTTCTGTGGGTGTTTACTTCCACCCCTTTTATCACTTGTGTGGGTCAGCACACCCAGTCAAGAGAGGTAGCAGCGCTCTTGTCACTAGTTGTCAAGAATCCCTGATGTTTCCGGCAGCATCTGCAAGCCGGAAGTCTGAGACCCTGCAGAGCAGGACTTGCTGCTCTGCCTGGAGGGCACCTCAGGGCTGCAGTGGCCTGGGCGAAGGCGAGCACATGGCCTCGGACAGGGGGAGATGCCCCTTGCTTTCATGGAAGGTTTTCAGGTTCCCAGTTAGGCCTTCAGCGTGCATCACAGGGCCCCACATGCATACAAGCCGAACTTCTTTTTCTTTCTTTTTTTACATTTCTGTGGATGACTCAGAGCCTCATGCATAACAGGCTAGCATTTCACCCCGAGCTACCCCTCCAGCCCAAAGCCGAGATTCCAAAGAAAATAGGCTTCCCACCTGTTCTTCTGCTCGTCCCTCTTCTTCAAAGTGTGTGTGGGGGTGTAACCAGTTCAACCTGTGGGAGACACACTCAAGTGGTGAAACGTGTAGCTTACTGCAAACAGTTGCAGTACGTGTGTGCGCGCGTGTACATGTGCACCTGCGAATGTGTGAAGAGGCCTTGGAGGGCAAAAGGTCACCTCAAAATGCCAACAATTCATTGTGTTTGTGTGGAGAAGCAGGCAATGGGGCCTTTGTCTAGTACCCTGCCCTCCGGGGCCGGGCTTGATGGTGTTCCCTGCCTCGCCTTCAACTCCGTGAGGCCCAAAGCTCAGGACCTCCTTTCCCTCTCCCTCCAACAAACACATCAGGAGCCTCTGGCGGAGGGAAACTTACTCTGTTTGAATATGCAAAAGGGTTTTCAAACACCATGTCACAGCATGGTAGGTGTCATCCCATCTGCAGAGCCCCTGGCTGGAACAAAAGGAAAGTGGGGGAGCGATCCATCCCTTTCTTATTCCCTCTTCGCTTTTGCAGGGTGACATCTCGAACTCAGGCCCTTGTGCTTGCAAGGCAAGCACTCTAATCACTGAGCTAAATCCCCAGCTCTCATCTCATCTTCTGCCCTCCAACAGGATTGACACCACTGACTTTCCTAGTTTTTAGGCCTTCTGACTCCAAATAATAGCACCAGCTCACCTGAATTTCTAGTTTGTAAATGGCGGAACATGAGGCTTTTTGGTCCTCATAAGCACACAGGTAACTTCTCATAATAAATCTATCCATCCATCTAGTCCATTGACTGCGTGTCTCTGGAGAACCCAGAACCACAGAAACCCCTTAAGGAGCTTTAGGTTTGGAGGTGCAGTCACAGTGGTCACTCCTTGGTGAGTGCAAAGCCAGTAAGCACAGCCATGGACGATGGATTGCAGTGAGGTTTGTTACTCGGACAAGTAAACAAAGTGCTGGAAAAATTCCCACAGTAGTATCTCCCCGAGCAAAGACAGCAGCAAGGCTTCTGCCTGGGGAAACTGGTGAACACTCACACAGGCAAGACTGGGTATCACAGGTAGAGGGGAGCACATTTCTGAGCATACTCAAAGACGTTGCACTTCCTTCTGGTGGATGGAATTTAACACTGTAATGAGATTATAACAGGTAATGTGTATGTTAGTGCACCTAGAAGAGTAACTCAGAATGATTTAGCCATTTTGACTGGTTCCTTGTAGTTTTCTGTTGAGACCTTATCTGGAGCAAAAGAACAAGTTGGAGGGGTGGTAAGTTATTTAAAGAGTCAGCAGGCTGTTTCCTCACAAGCACGGATGGCTGCTCCTACAAGCCCCTGCCTAGCAGCTAACAGGAGAAACTTCCTTCCTGTCTGCCTGCTTGCCCTCAGCACCTTTTTTATTATTTTCTATTGCGTTTTTCTTTTGGCTCCTCCTAATGTTCCAGCTGCTGTGTGCAGCCTGCAGGTGATGAAGATTCCTATGGTGATTGCAGATTGGGCTTGAGGGGCAGCACGTAGATCCCAAAAGTCCCCCCGCAAGGGACCAAGTAGAGGTGGTGGTTAGGGTGGTTTTACAGAAAACTACAGATTGGCATCAAACCAGCCAGGGAAGTAAAATGAGGATTAAGTTCATCTAAAACATTCTTTTTTCTCAAAGTTGCAAATGCCCTGAACAACATTTACTTTTAACTGCTTCTTACTATCTTATATCCCTGAATTCTTTTCAGGCCCTAAAAATAGAACGGCTGAAACCCTCTAACCTTCCCCAAACAGCACATTTGAAACCACCTAAAACTATTTTATTAGCGTACCTGTAGCCTGATTTATTTTTATGAGTGAGATGGAGAGTTTGAAGTCATATCTACTGAGAACAAACTTCTCCAGATTCCCACATGGACAGACACAGCAGCTACCCCAGACCCAGGGTGTGTGGTGGTGGTTTGGGTTACAGTCTGCACAGGAAGCTGAGGAAACCGGAGACCTGGGGACTGTTGTCCACAGGCGATGGCAGAAGGGCATACCCGCTCAGGAAGTTGACTGGCTGTCGGTCCCTAGAGGCCACTAGGCTCTCTGTGGGCGAGTTTCTTCCTGCATTGGCTGGGCTCGGTAGGTTTTCATGCTGATGGTAGATAAGTGGAAACTCTTGAGGCTTGGAGAGGCATAGGCTGGAGGTTGGCATGTTACAATTTCCGCTTTCTTGCTACTGGCTATGTGAGTCCCCAGGCTGGGCAGGTCCAAGGGCCAGCAGCAGACCCTCCCTCTTTAGTTAGAATCACGCAAAGTTATGTGACTTCAGAGTGTGAATGGGTGGTGGTGGGGATTGGGTCATTTATGCAATCAGTTCACACAGCCTGCTTTCAGAGTGAAGGCCATGGAGCAGATCCCATGGTTGGCTGAAGTGAGGCACAGGGCAAGGGGAAAGATGGCACCAGGGGAAGAGGCCATTGCCAGGGCTTCCGGCTCAGGCGGACTTTAACATGGCCCAGGCTCACCATTTGGTAATAGGAGAGTTCCACTGACAAATGTCAATTTTGATACTGGATGAGAAGTAGACCTTTACTCAATCATTTTTGCATTTGTAGAGACAAAAGTTCCACAGTGCTGTTGTTTTGCAGGTTTGTTTTGTCTTCACATATTTTCACTGTGGCATCACAGCTAGCTATCTCAAAATTCAGAGGTGTCCTATGGGCCCAGGCTCTCTGCGTGGGCCTGATGAGCCTCAGGCCCCTGCACCAGCCCGTACTGGACAGGAAATGTGCCCCAGGGGGTGGCCTGCGGCTGGGCCCAGGTCTCTGATTGGCTGTGGCTGGGGTGGGGGGCGGAACACAGGACAAGGTGCCGGAGCTGGATAGGGAGGCTGTGAAAGTCTGCAGGTTAAACTTCTACTCTGATTTCAGACTTCAATACTAGCTACATAACCCTGATCAGGTTACCTAACCTCCCTGTCCTTTGGTTTCATTTTTCAAGTGGGAATAAAGAGTTTCTACCTTGAAAGAATATTGAGAAATTAGTGCAATAATAATAATAAAACATTTGATACATAACCTGATGGATCATAAGTGCAACTTCTATTATTTACCTCTCAGTTGTGTTGTTGCTGTTTTCGTTCAGGTTGTGGGGGAGGAAGGGGGAAGCTAGGGGCTCTCTGAGCAGGGCTGTCATCAATGGAAGCACCGGCTACGGTGTAGATGGAAGACAGTGTGTTCTGGCAGGAGGGCAGGTGAGTTCAGGGAACTGCCAGCCATCAGTGTGATGCAAGGCTGCCGGTGTCCGCATGGCCACTGCTTCGCCACAGAGTTGTGTCCCTCTCTTTTTTTCTTAGCAATTATTTTAAACAAAAAACTGGACCTTCCCCATAAATAAGAGTCCAAACCATCACAGAAACTATATTAAATAAGCACATGCAACCAATTTACAAGTATTCCTGGGATAGTAATTAGTTGCAAGCATTTGCTGTAATGTAAAAGCATTACTTTTCAAGAGTCCTGAAATTAATTGTATTTCAAATTAGTTTTCATCTTACGTTGTCAATTAACTTTCCTTCCTACAAATCTTCTGTGCTTAAAGACATTTTAATGCTGTTAGGAAATGGTAGGATCATTGTCCCATTATTCTTACATTAATAATCATATTTTTTAATTATCTAGATTCTCTCCCCAAGAAAGACACTGATTGTTCTCAGATTACAAATGTCTCCAATAGTCATCGCCCCCATGTACAAGCCAGTTAGGGAGATGCATTTTCCACTAAATTCTGTAATACAGGTGTTTCCCAGGGCAACAGCAGAGACAAATCGTGAAGAGAGCCAAGTAGCTAAGTAGGTTCAGAGGCTAAGCAAGATGGGATGGATGTTTTTCTTTGTAAAATTCGGAACCACTGGGTAAAACCAATGGGAATGTGGCTCCTTGTCTCTTTTGACATCACCAAGGACAACTGAACACGGAGAGAAATTATTAACCATGTTTCCTGGCTTCTCTCCACTTCATGCTTCAACACGTTTCGCAGATTCATGGCAGACACTGTGTTCTGGACAACTACACCCAAGTTCCCTTGACGAGGTCTGCAGTTCCCTCATCTCTCTACCCATCCAAAAGTGATTTAGAGAATATTCACACCTGGGAAACCACACTGGGGAGAGGACAGATGTGCCAGATGGCAGATGAAGGGGTGGCCATTATGTACTGGGCTGCACCAAATCGCTCCCTGCCTCTGTAGAGAGTCAGACAACCTGTAAGAAGAAAGCCATCCGAACTCCAACCACTTTGCAGGGAATATTTACAAGGAAGTTCTCTTCTGAATTCTGGACAGAATAGGGGAGGGGAAGTTTTGGAGGCCAATTTTATCCACAGATCCAAGGCCTTGGAAGAAGGGGATGGGGGACTCTCATAGGATAAAAGAAACAAGCTGAAAAAAATCAAAAACAGTATGTGGACCCTGGTTCAGAATAAACCAAGTGTTGAAATGACCTTTTTTTCAGTGTTGGGGATCTAACCCAGGGCCTCATATATGCTTGACAGGGGCTGTACCCCTGAATACTCCTGAACTACACTCCCAGCCCTGAAAAGCCATTCTGAGATATTTAGGAATGTTTAAATATATACTGAGTATTAGATGAAGTTAAGGAATCACTGTTAATTCATTTAGGTGCAATTATGTCATGGTGGTAACAGTAAAAAACTAGTAAATGTTATAGTAATAGTACTAGTAAAAAAGTAGTAATGGGAAAAAAAACCCATGTCATTAGCAGTTAAGAAAGATACTAAAAGAAATACTTATGGGACGAAATGACATATTCTTAAAATTCTCTAGCAAGCAATCTAGCGCATAATTAAACAAACAAAAATGGAAATGAGTATGATAGATGAAGCTAGATCAGCAAAAAATTAATAATTATTGAAGCTGGAACATAAGTATATGGAAAATTCATTACATTTTTCTATCCCGTTACCTGTATGAAATGTCTATAATAAAAGTTTTTAGGAAGTCCATCTATAAGGAGAAAGAAAGGGACTATTACTATGGTCTTTATTTTTTACAGATTGATGTTTTCAAATGAATTATTCTTTAGGTACTGCTTGCGCATGTTTCTGATCTGCTGAACGGAGTCCCTACATGGTCTCGCGACACTGTCAGGCCTGCAGAATATGTCAGAACCCGGAAGAGCTGATGGCTGGGGAAGCCTGGGGCAGGTGGGCCATCAGCCAGGGTCTCCTCTGAGAATGGCAATGTTCTTTTTCTGCCTGATAGTATGCTGTCGGGTGAGACTATTAACAAAACTACTGGGTTAAATTCAACTCACAGAGAAATAGGATATTCCAGAATATCCTCAAATAAATACCAAAGGGCTTAATGGCCAGAACAACCAATAGCGAACCATAAGCAGGGTACAGCTGAGAGGAAATTACATACAGTTAAATGGCTAGGAAAACACATTTGCTTAAATAGCGATGCAATTTGGAGTTTTGTCTTAAGTATTGTACTGTGAAATTTCAATTAGGAGCTAAGTGCTGTGAAATGGGCTGTGAGGACGGACTTTGGCCAGCCATTAGATGTGCACTACAGTTGAGAGAGAGAGAGAGAGAGAGAGAGAGAGAGAGAAGGAGAAGGACGTACACATTGTTGGTATTTTGTTTGGATTCAGTTCTAGGTGTTTTGATGTCTTTCATAGGAGCATGTAATTTCTACTGTGGGGCTTGAAGTTAGTGGACTATTCATATATGTGGTCTGAAAAGTGCGTGAGACACTGTGTAAAGTGTCAACTAGGAGTAAGTCAAGAGGTGAGAGAGTTCCCAGCAACTGGGCACACTCAAGTTCCCTTAGTGGAAAGAAAAGAAAAAAACGTCATTATGCTCCCTTCCAGTGGGTGTACAAATTGAAACACATGATCCAAGTACAGAGTTAGGGTGTTGGCACAGCACACTTGCACTTGTAGATAGCAGCTCTCCTAGAAGCAGCAGCCCCAGAATTAAGCATAATAATAAGAAACATCATTAAATGTTTCTTTTGGTTCTATTTTCCAGGGTGCTGGAGGAGAAAGTGTGGTTTCTTTCAAGTATGTTCTCCAGTCTCATGAATTGAGTTCCGCTGCCAGACCAGAGGCGAAGCTCAGTGGTAGAGCGCTTACCTAGCGTGTGTGCGGGCCCAGGCTTGACCCCAGCACTGTAATAAAGCCCATTGTATATAGTTAGGGTCACAGCTCTTTCTCTCGGGCTCAGAATCCTAAAATGGGATCGCAGGAAAGGAGTTGATTTTGTCAGCTCACGTTGGGGCTGTTAAAATCATCTCACTTTTTTTTTTGACCAGGCTTTAGAGGGTGTTGCTAAAACAAAGACGATAAACACGTTTCCAGTCTCACAAGGAAAGAACTCATTGTACGGAGAAATGTGGGATTTAAAGTTCAAATTATTACGGTTCAAATCTAATTCTGTGGCTCAAGAGTTATTTGGCCTTGTGAAAATGACTTAATCACTCGTAGAATTCCCTCCTTAAAGGTGATGGAAATGAAATTAAATAAGAAACACCAGGTCCTGTCTGAAGGGCTACTGAGAAAGAAGACTGCTCTTACAGAGCTGCCACGCATTAAATGACTACGGCGGCGTCAAAGAGCGGCAGTGGGTGTGAGAAAGCAGCT
This sequence comes from Hystrix cristata, assembly GCA_004026905.1. Lineage (NCBI taxonomy): Eukaryota > Metazoa > Chordata > Mammalia > Rodentia > Hystricidae > Hystrix > Hystrix cristata. The sequence goes on along the minus strand of PVJO010017593.1, from coordinate 22,446 downwards.
CAGGCTGGCTTTCCGGGCCATACGCGTGTGGCGCCTGCTCATCCTCACACCGGCCGCAGGTCTGAAGGAACAATCCGGCTACACTTTGTGCTCTGGACCTGCTCCAGGGCCTCGTGATGGGGAGACTTCTGGAGAACAGTTTTCTTCCACAATGAGCAGAATGGTAACTACAAAGATCTCCCCGTTCTCAATTCTCATCCTCCAAGACCCCAGAGGATGTGTCAAATGGCAGATCTACCAAACCCCATAATTCAGTGCCTTTTCCACTTTAACTAAGCACTTTACCATGCACTGTGGCTGTAGCTTATTGTTCGAGGTGCAACAGAAAAATATGAATTTCTTTTTCTTTTTTCACGATTTCATAGATAGAAGATTTGTTCTTACTGTTGGTCTTAGCAACTTCTGCATTTGTTTGTATTTAATCTTTTTAAAATTTTAAATTTTTATTAGTATGTGCTTGCAATACATAATAATTATATTCATTGCAGGGAATTGGTATATGTATATAAAGCATCTCAATTCTTTGTTATTATTATTAAGTAGAGAACTTTCACTTTTTTTTTTTTTTTGGTGCTGGGGATGGAACTCAGGGCCTTGTGTTTGCTAGGCAAACACTCTAACCACTGAGCTAAATCCCCAGCAGACCTTTGTTCTTAAAGGCAGCATTTTATGGCTTCTCTTTGGTTTGGCATAGCCAAATTGCCAGCATTACTCTCCTGTAACAGGACCATTAGGAAGTAAACTCGGGGTCACCTGAACACAGCAGTGCAGTCCTACAACAGTCAGTCTGATAAAGAGATGTCTACTCAGTGAGTAACACGGGGGCAGGTAATATATACAATGTGGATTCCCTAGACAAAGGGATAGTTCTCATCTATCTAGGTCAGGGTGAAGTGGGACAGTGATCTCATTGTTCTACGTAAGAATTGTTTGTGTCTGTCTGGGATTTTCCGTTTAATATTTTCAGTTTACATGCAGAAAGAGAAGCCATGATAGGGGGGAGTTACTGCATATGTAGAGGTTGTCTCAGCTCTCCACAAAGAGAAATCTCCCCAAACAGAACTGTCATACGTGGTGCTTTGTGTTACCCCCATCTAAGGGGGCGGTGCTGGTAGTCACATGACTTGTGACGGGTCTAGTACTGCGTTAGCTTGCGTTCTGGAGGGCGGTGCTTACCGGTCTTGGCTCTGGTTAGGGGATGACAGTACGAATCACTCAAATATATCTTTCAGAGACCTGGGGAGCAGCCGTGTGCTGAACCTCTGGGAAACATCTGCAGCAGGAGACCCCGGGGTCTCTTTGGCTTCTGGTGTGGGGGTCTCATTCAGTGTGAGTTAAATGATAAATGAACTGCAAGGTCGTGAACGTCTCCTGTGGAACTCCTACGGAGCCCAACACAACCCGAAGTGTATGATGATGGCAAAACGATGAAAATATCAGTCGGAAAACTCCACAACAAGTACAGCAGCTTAAGAGATGTAATAAAGGATCCCTCAAGCTGTCTGAATTTTGAATAGTGTCCTCACAGAAAAGGGTTCTCAGCTCTTTTGCAGCTATTCATTTAGGGAGACCTTCAATGGGGCCAGGAATCAGGCTTGATTTTCATTCTCCCTGAGTTAATGTACTTATGCCTTTTGTCGATGCTGTTTGTGGTGGGTTTTATTTGTCTTATTTTGGAGACAGAGACTTGCTATGTAGCCATGGCTGGTCTCAAACTTAGGCTCCTCCTGCCACAGCCTGCTGAGTACTGGGATCATAGGCATGCACCATGCCTGGTGACATTTAGGTCTTAATTTATCTGTAGGAAAAGGTTCTACATCATATATCTTGTGCCACAGTAGATAATACATTCTCAGTGAAAACCTCTGTTGTTGAATGTGGACTGTTTGCTTAGTAGGAGTATCATGGCAGATAACATGATGCTGAGCTGATCCCGTGTCTTCCTTAGGGTCTCTCTGAGCTTTACACCCGCTGGTTGCTCAATAAATGGCCTTTTGCATGAGTGTATGAATGAGTGAATAATGAATACTGAGTAAATGTCCAAACTCTGCCAGTCAGCAGATACAGGAAGTTAGAGAGGAGACAGCAGCCCCTGTAGGTCTTGAACCTAAAACCAGAATCAGGTGGCCAATGGCCCAGGGCTTCCTCCTGTCTGCTGCTTGCTGGCATGGCTGAGATTTAAATATCACAGGCTGACAGGCACAGGCTGAAAGAATGCTTTCCCTGTATTTGCCTAAAACAAAGAAGCAAATCTTTACTTTTCTACCATTTAGCTTTATAAGACAAACAAGGTTCCTTATTGAAGATGGTGTGTGGTATTTTTGATGCTCTAGGAGATTAATTTGCTTTCGTAAAGTACAAGTTGTCCAAAAGAAAGGAAAAATCTAACTGAAGGCAAATGCTAAAGATCACACAAAGCACATTTTCATTTTTGAAACAGATAAATACTTGCACAGGCCATGAACACATCTCTAGCCTTGAAAAGCCACTAGAAAACCAGAAGACCCTGCCCTTTCATAAGTAGACCATTCCTGACAGGTTGCTATGGTGACTGAGTTCTGCCATCTACATAAGCCGTCATCTCCAGGAAGGGCTGGTGAGTGAAAGTTGCAGAGGGATCATTGGGGGGAAACAGAAGCTCAGTCCTTTGCTTTCTCTCAAACCAATCTGATTTAATCTGAGGGAGGAATGGTGATAAACTAGAGTGGAAACCTTCCTTGAGCTCCTACTCCTGGCATTTTTTTAAATTGAGATTTGGTCTCCAAGTTATAAATCCAGTCCTCACACTTTCATTATAGGTGTGAGATAAAAGACGGCTCCTGGTGGCCACAGGAAGTACCTGGTGAGCAGGAGACTTGCTGCTCAATCCGTGTGGGCCAGGTGAGGGCTATCCCGCAGGTTTGCCGAGCCTGCTCTTTGGAAAGGCTGCACTCTTGTTTTGCCTCCGGAGACAGAGAAGGATACAGCTGTTTTAATATCACATGGATGTGCCTCAACTGGAGCGGAAATTTTAAGTCATATACTTATGAAATCAACAGTGGATGTTTGTCACTGAAGTAATAGTGGTGACCAGCAGGGATGTTGGTGCCACATCGCAAGCGCTTTTACCTACCTCGTGCTGCACTTAATCCTTGTAACCTCATCTTGTCAACCCTGCAATAGTCCTAAGAAAAGTGCCTGACTGATAAACAGATGAGACGATGACGCTTAGGGAACTTGATAGCAGTCACTCTGAAAGGCTCTGATCCCTTTGTCTAAACTGATAATCTCCCCTGAGAGGGCCCATCTCCCCTGTTACCATTACACTTTGAAACATTCTCTTGTAAGTGTCAGGCGGGACCAGGCAACACAGAAAACAGGTCCAAGGGCCTCAAATCCGAGGGTCCTCTTGTGTGGGCCACGCATGGGGCGGCTGCTGTAATTCCCGGATAGGAGGAGGACTTGCTTTCGTGCTGGGCCATCATATAAGGCGGTGGTGTAATCAAAGCCGGTTTCAGGCTTTGGTGCCCAGGTTCTCAGAAGGCCCAGAAGGATCACAAGCACAGCTACCAAAGGGCATGCGTTGGTTCCAACGGTTATGTCTAGGATTATGGATGAAGGCCTCGTAGACTGATGGAAACTCAGAGACGCACAGCTAGTCTGGGAACATGGACCCAAGAAGCCATCGGTCACTTCGGCTCCCTCTGTCCATTGTGTAAAAACATTGTTTATTTAGTTAGCTTATGAGTAAGGCAGCTAGCTGGGGGTTGGGGTGCTGAGATAGAGCTGGGTGACCAGCCAAGAACTAAAGTAAGAATAGACGGTGAACTAGGACTTTGGACCAAAAAATGCACCTCCTCAGACAACACGGGATACAGCCCCTTCCCTATTAAAGAGAGTTGCAGCCACTCCCTACCAAGCTCTGGGTTTTCAGGAATTTAAAATGCCAAATAACAGGTTTTTTTCTCTAAAACTCCAGTTTTCTTTAGACTCTACATGCTGAGTAAATGGATTAGAGAGCTTGAGTTCTGCTTGGTCATTTTAAATCTGCAGAGTCCCCTGTGATAGGTGACCTCTAATCAACTGAGAAATTTTCCTGCTCCACTTATCTATAAAATGTTCTGCATCGAGGTCATATCAGTGGTACAATTGGGGCTGATGGACCACTGCCTTCCACTCACCCGAACCTGGGTAATGCCCCGGGCCAGGCCCTTGACCTTTGTCCTAAGGCCTACTACCAGGAGGCAGAGAAAAGAAAAACCAAGACCCCTGAGCCTGCCCTAGAAAATCCCTAAGTCCCAAAACAGGGTGCTGGTGTGCCAGATCCTTGTGCACAACCTACAGTAACCTTTCTTCCCTGGGAGCTCACTGAAAGTTCATGCATGTGGACTGCATCTCAGGCATCCGATTATAACAGTGAATTGTGAGAAAGGACACGCGAGACACACGCTGCTGACATGACTCGGCAGCCTGTCAATCACATCAGTCATGGATGACCCAACCAGAGGCGCCTAGACTGGGCACATTTTAATTCTTAAACCCAACACCTTTAGTGCTAGTGCTGGAAGGAATATACTGAGACAGCAAGCAAGAAGGCTCGACAAGGCAAAGTTTAAAGTTCACTTTTGCAGAAGGGTACATGTGCACTCAGAGACAAGGCAGCAGGTATGCAGAGTGGTGGGGAATGGGGTTTTAAGCCCTAACACATAGGAAGCAGCTGACCTTTTCCCCGTTGGCTGGGTGGAAGGTTCGCAGTCCATCCTGATTGGCTAGTTTAAATAGCATGAAGGGTGGGCCTGAGGAGTTGCTGGGCAGGGTTATTAAGGGGGGGAAGAGCCGGGATGTGAGGAACAGAAAGACCTTGCCTATTGATAAGCTATCTTGGTCTGTAGCTATGTTTTCAGACTTTGAACTGAGCAGGTGTTTCCTGTAATTTTAGTGTGCTCAGGAGGGGCTGCCTAGGGTGGACCAGCATCTAAAATGGAGGCACTCTTGTCTATATCCTTTGATAGAAAAGACAGGGCCGCAGTTTATCATACCATGGAGGCAATGGCCCTTGGGACACAGCAGTCAGATGCAGAAGGAAGCCAGCAGTGGATGGCCTCTGGGGAAACCCAACTTCAAGCATCTCTGTTACTGAAGACCAGCATCTCCCTGAACTCAGTCCTGAACTTCTACTGTACCTACTTGGCTCATTTGCATCCACTTTGTCTTCCTGAGCAGAATAAAAGTTCAGCCTCTAGAGGCCTCTCGCACCCACCCTGCCAGCCTCGCCCAAGGCTGAGCCCACTTGGGTTCTCTGCAGTGTGGGAGGGCCAGGCCTGAGGGACGTGAGGTGAGGGAGGGGAAAGGTGAGGCTGTGGTTTGCAGAGCTGACCACTCACTGGCACAGGGAGCCCACAAGGAAGAGCAAGTTGGGAGGAGACTGTGGGGACTTCTGTTGGGACCTGCTGAGCTTGTGTTGGTAAGGTTGTCAGACAGATCCAAGCTGATGTTCATTGTTAGCCACCGTTAAACAATAACAAAACCTACACAAATGGCTAGAGTTTAACCGAGCAGAAAAAAAAAAGATTCATGAGTTGGGGAATCCTCAGAACCAAAGCAAATTCAGGAAGACTCAGCCCGTGACCTGGTCTGAAAAGCATTTATGGACAGAAAAAGGGCGGTGGCATACAGGGAGCCCTGGGCGGGCCCCAGTTTGGTGTCTGCCTTATTGGAACCTGATCAGAGCAGTTGGCCACCGGGGGTGGACTGGAGTCCTTTGCTGCGACTGACTGGGACTCAGCCATTTATTTTAAGGGCAATTTCCCAAATTAGGTTTTCAGTTTGCCTGTGGACCAAAGTTAGGATGCAGTTCTTTATGAAGGGACTCAAGCATGTGATTCCAGATGTCCTCTTGGGCCAGTGTGGCTGGATTTAATCTTTGCTGTTTCTGACCCTCAGCAGACCCTAGAGAGGCGAGCTAGGGAGTCGCGTGCCGGGAGAGGCGCAGCATGAGAAGCAGAAGGAAAGGGACAGAGTGGGACACTGATTTAAATAACGGCCTTAGCCCTGCTGCTCTGCTCTGAACAGCCATGTGGGTCCCTGGGAACTAGCTCGCAGGGAAAGTCTGGGTAGGTGAGGAGCTTGATGCTTGTGACTGGGGGGCGGGAGGCATTATGACCTCCCCATGTTCTTTGTGCTTGAGGAGAGCCAGGAGTCTGGTCTGCCTGGTTTCAAGATTCCTGTGCCTGGAGCTGGTGGAGAGCAGGAGCCTGGGTCCGGGTAGATGTGGACGTAAGGTGGGGTTCCAGCACCCACTTTTGTATTTTGGGATGTGCTGTCTGCACACAGAAATGCCATATGTTTGGGGATGACCTTGATGTTTGACAACATTTCCTTTGAAGGAGCCTTGGATTCTGCCAATAAGATTTCCAGGAGAAGAAAGAGATTTATGTCTTTCGCCCCTTAAACAGTTGTGACACCGCCAGAGTAGTGGCTCCTGCTAAGCACACACGGCGTGACGGATTGCAGCCTCTGACCCTCCATTCTCTCCCTCCATCCTTCTTCCTTTCTGCCAGCTCTGTCTGTCCCATAAATCATTGCGTTATGCAAATTGAAAAATCTGCCCATAGCTCCTCTGAGGAAAGATCATCCACCCAAGTGGGTTTCCATGGAAACCAGACGCAGAATGCAACAGGAGGCAGAGGAAGGACAAATTAGACTTGTGGCCTGTTTGGATCAGCGTCCCTGTGTCCCATTAATGCCCCTCCCCTGCATCTTTGGTGTGTGCCCTTTTAGACCAGAGTGGTTTTTTTTTTCACGTGCAGTTCTAGGAGTTCAATTGATTCAGTCTGGAAGAGGATGATTTATTTAGAGTGCTTAGCTTGTGAAGAGCTATTATAGAGAGAATGGTGGCCATTTTCTCTTTATTACGAACGAAGAGAAGAAAAGGAAACTTCTCCTTGTAGGGGAAATGTACATTTGAGATGTACCTTAAGAAAGAACTTCCCGATTGATGTAGGTATAAAATACTACCCGGGTATCACAGGGGTGACTGAGAACGTTGCTCCCAAGAACTTTTTTAATTGTAGGATAATACATTAGTCTGTTAGGACAGCCATAACAAAACAAAACTCTGTCTTAAACATTTCATTTTATCACAGCTCTAAAGGCTGGAAATTCAGGATCCAGAGGTCAGCGTGTTTAGTTTTTCTCTAGCCCTTTCCCTTGATGTGCAGATAGTCACCCTCCTGCTATTCTTCATATGCATCTAGCCTGGGTGCCGTCTCTCTCTGTACCCAAGTTTCCACTTCCTATAAGAACACTAGTTATATTGGACTAGGATCCACCCTGATGGCCGTGTTTTAACTCCCCTGCATCTTTAAAGACCCGTATCTAAATACAGTCACTGTCTGAGGCCCTGGGAGTCAGGGCTGCAACATATGAAAGATGGGCATCACAATTCAGCCCATTACAGATAGATCCCACTTGGAGAACACGATTCAGAATTCTGCACAGAGACCCAGAGCAAACCATCCATAAAAACTGATTTTCCATGCAGGACACGAGCCCGGGGCAAGGGACTCAGTGTGGCCCACAAGATGGGGAGGGGCTAGAGGCCTTCGTGGGTGGCCTCCCCCTGGCCTGTGAGTCCACGAGGCACACTGTGTGGCACTTCCTGAGCTGACATTAATGCAAGGTGGTGTGAGTGAGGATTCTGTGGCCCAGCAGAGCTAGATCAGGAGGCTCATTCTCTGCAGACCAAGTATCCCACACCGGATGTGCTCTTTCACGTCACTATCGAACAGTTCCCCCTCCCCCCGCCACAACCTACTGGAAGTGATCTGGTGAAGGAGATTCCTGGGGTTTCCTGGGGTTTCCTGTCTCACTCTACCCCACAAGTGATCAAGAAGAGGACCCAGGGCCAGTGGTAGGAGTCTGCACTCTCGGAGTCGCTGGAAATCGGGACTGTGTCCCTCAGTGCTAATGTGCAGAAGAATCACTGAGAGACTTGTCGATGCTGTAGATCTGCTCCGGAACTTTTGAGGCAGTCTGAGTGAGATGTAGTTCTTTCTTTCTAATAAGCACTGAGCAAGTGAATCTGAATCAGACCACCCTGTGATCACACCCCGAAGCTTGCTACTCAGAGTGAGGTCCGTGGGCAGGCAGATGCAGCATCCCTTGGGAGATGTGAGACGTTGAGTCTTAGCTCCACCCTAGATGGGCTGGATGAGAATTTGAGTTCTTATTCAAGTTTGAGAAGCTCTGCTTCAACAGAATTGTGTTTGTGTGGACTTCTGTGATCTTTTGGTGGGATCCTAGAATTGTTTGAATTACTACTTAATAGGATGCTCTAAGATGCCCAGAGCTTTGTAAATCATCACTAGCCACTCTGAGGAAGTTCCTATTGAGAACTGTGAAGGGTCCGAGATTTTGTACTACTTTGACGCTAACAAGTTACATATTGTCAAAGGACACGAGACTCTCAGGTCAGAGAAAAAGGACTTTGGCATAGCGCAGTAGGCAGTGTGAGCTTCAGGTCTAAAAGGTTCTCGGGCTTTCACATCCCATGGGAGGGACATGGAGGTGCCCAGGTGGGCAGTGTGGTCAGTGAATTTGCATCATGAGTGAGGACCCCTGAGCTTAGGAATTGCCAAATCCCGCCACAGAAGAGGCATTATGTTTCTTATCTTGGTCAGGAGACAAATGTCCCTCCTGTCCCAGAAGGAGACACTATCTCTGTCTTCCAATGCTGTTTGCTATTCAGGTATCCTTGAAATGATAGTCAGGACCAAAGCTGATTCAAGAGGTGCACAAACTCTGTGGGGAGTTGTGCCCCAAAAGTTATCCCCTGAAGTTACTCTCTCGCGAGTCCTTTTTTTCCCTTCACCTGGAACATCTCTCAGTATCCTTGCTTGCAACGAATCACAGATATGACAAGGTTTAAGGTCAACATATGAAGAAGAAGTTAATCAAAGTTAATACACATTTATTTGAGTTTTAAAGAATCTTTGTGTATAAGAATTGCATTACCTAAAGGTTGAAATTTCCCTCTTGTACATTCTATGTTAGAGCTCTCTCAGGATCTGTTTTTACAGAAATACAATGAATAGGTCAAAAGAATCCTTCTGTTGGCTTAATCATGGGACAAAGTAGTTAAAAGGCTACAAATTAAAATAGTAATAGGTGATAATAATATCTGTTTTTGACATTTTGCATTTATTAATGCACTTTTACATTCAGTATCTAATTTAATCTTCACAACGTGATTGCTTCTTTTTACCATATGAAAACACTCAAGAGATTAAATAACTTGTTCAAAATCACTGCTAGGAGGTGGGATAGTAGTGTAGCCCTGTGAGCCCAGCTACTCTAGAGGCTGAAGTAAGAGAATTGCAGGTTCGAGGCCAACCTGAGCAACTTAGTGAGACCTTTGTCTTAAAACAAAACAAAACAAAACAAAGAAAAACAAACACCATTAATGTGGTAGAACCAAATCATACATCCAGGCCTGCAACTTCCTAGTATGGAAATTTTTAGCTGACACATTGGAGAGGGGAAAAAATGGAACCAGCTTTACGCTTGTAAGTAAAAATCAATACTTCTAATTCTACCAGGAAAGAGAATCATCACAAGGGACAGACGAATTAATTTCTTTTTCCTTTCTATAGCCATTTTTGTGTCAACTTAGCACTTTCCAGGGAATGTTTTTTGCACATGGCACTATCATTACCAAGATTTAGCTGCTTCTCATGGTGTCTGCTCCCCCAGAAGCAGGAGCCTTTACTGAACAGAATCTGGGTGCAAGGAGAGCAGAGAGCGTTGTCTGTGGTATTTGAAACCTGACTCTGCGTTCAGTCCCGGGGTGCTTCCAAGAGTCTATAAAAAGCCTATTGTGTCACATCAAATTCCATAAAGCTTAGTGTATGGGAAGCCTTTATCTAATCAGCCACACGGTGTAGTCACTGGCTCGTTATATGATAATTAGTAGCAGAGTTGAAAGGAGAATTTAATGTCCCAGGCAACATATTTAGGGGCGTTTTAATGCCCACTTCGCCTTTTCTTCCTTCTGTCTTCTCCATTTTTAGTTTACACATTCTTTTTTCAACATGAATGCTGCCTCACTTTTCTCCTTTGTCTTAGCACAGTGCAGAAGTAGGTATGGCCTGTGGCTTTTCTACCAAGTTAGACATGCTCCTCACTCATTCATTCATTCATTCATTCATGTTTTCTCTTCCTTTGATAGACATGGACATTGGTGCTAGCAAAGCAGTGCCCGTGCCGTGAGGACTTCTAGCCAAGGGAGACTGTTATGGTTTAGATGTGGGGTGTATCTCCCCAAACCCCATGTGTTTGGAAGGTGACTGGGTAATGGGAGTGCTGCTGTACTTAGCTTGTGGGTGTGTGTGCTGTTAGAAGGTGGGGTCTGGTCAGAACACACGGTTACAAGGGGCATAGCGTGGAAGGGTCTGTCTCCTTCCTCAGGCTTCCCGCCTCTCTTTGCTTCCTGTCTACCATGATGTGAGTGACTTTTCCTCCACCATGCCCCTATGCCATCTTGTTTCTGCCTTGGAGCTAGCAGACCGTGGACTGAAAATAAGGGCCAAAATAAACTGCTCCTCCTTTAAGTTGTAGATGTTGGGTATTGTGCCCCAGTGACAAGAAAGTGACTAAGACTGTCAGATAGCACCTCTTGGGGCTATTCTTGGATTGCGGCATCTCTAACGCTAAGTTTTTTGTGGAGGGAAAACAAATGACGTTTTTTAGGCTTTGTTCATAGGCCTTTGGATTCAATTTTTAGGCTTTAGTCAACGTCTTCTGCAATATTTCAACTGTATTTTCAAACAGTACACCTGCCTGAAAAATCTCTGGGCAAAAGAATATAGTATCAGTGTGGCTACCTTGAGATTTAGAACAATTCATGGTAGCTAAATTTTGGAAGCAGCCTATATATCCATCTACAGATGAATGGATGAAGAAAATGTGATATGAGGTTTCAGTTCCCTCTGTTATAGTCCGTCTTCGTAATTTTAGTCATTCTGGTATGTTTATAGTGGTGTTTCTTTGTGTTTTTCATTTGTATTTCTTAATGTCTATAATGTTGGGCATCTTTTCATGTCCTTGCCTGCCTTCCATATACGTTTGTTGGTGAAATGCCTGTTCAAATTTTTTGCCCATTTAAAAAAATTGGGTAGTTCACTTTCTTGTTATTTAGTTATGAGAGTTCTTTATATATCATAGATCTCTTTTGTCAGATATATGATCATAGATATTTTCCCTCACTCTGTATCTTGTCTTTTGACAAGTAGACTTATTAATGTTTTAAACTGTACATTTTCTTTTACAGATTGAGAAAAATTTACTGCTTTTGATATCATAAATAAGAAATCTTTGCCTAACCTAAGCTCATGAAGACTTTGTCCTGTGTACTGTTCTAGAAGTTTGTAATTTAATGTTTTACATTTATGTGTAGAACCCATTTTAGTTATTTTCTGTATAAGGTGAATACATATTTGATGTGTGTATATACATGCATATATGTGTATGTATAATCTCCAATTGCTCCTATGCCATTAGTCTATCCTACCTGAATTGCCCCTGCACCTTGGTCAAAATCAGTTGTCCATGAGAGTATAGGGCTATATCTAGACTTTTTTTTTCCTGTTCCTTTGATTTAACTTTCTGTCAGTCAGTAAAATATTCCTTTGATTACTGCAGTTATAAATCTTGAAATCAGATTATCTTAGTTCTTCAATTTGGCTCTTTTTCAATGTACTTTGGCAACTCTGAGCCCTCTGGATTTCCATGCAAGTTTTAGAATCAACTTGCCAACTTCTGCAAGATGCCTGCTGGATGGATCTCTAGACTGATTTGGGAAGAACAAGCATCTCAGCAATGTTGAGTCTTCCCCTAAACCGGAGTGCATCTCTCTTTTTGTTCTGTTCTTTCATTATCTTCAGCAAAGACACTGAGGATCTTTAACCTCTTCAGAGTTGAAATTTTAATTTTTGTTGCAATTTCATAAAAGATGAGAAATAAATTCACTTGTCATTTTTCCCAGAGCCATACATTTGACCTTTCTTCAAAGTTACTTCTTTGTTTCTTGGGAAGAATAATGTCAATCTCCTTTTCAGTTACAATTTACCTACCATGAAGCGAGTTTTGTTTTTACTTCTTAGAGATATCATGGGCCCAGTTATTTATTGCAAGTATTTTAAAATCCAAGGTATTGCACTCTTATTCTCGTTTTGATCTGTGAATTTTAATTTTGGTGTTTGCAAAATTGCTCTCTTAATTTCTTGTTGCCATTAAACTGGCAATAGTTGTAGTTGATTTTACAAATACTCTACAACTGAAGAACAAAGCAAAAACATCATTATAAAGAAATGCTTTCTCTGTGATCTGCAGCCCATTAAAACCTGCTGACTATTTTAAGACATAATAACCCTTTTAATTAACTTACAATAGACTTTTCTTTCATAAAGAATTAAACTATCTGGTATACATTGAAGTACTCCTAAGCAGATCAATTAAAACTAGAGAAATCAGGCCTTCACATGGTGGATGCTGCCCATGACCCTTTGGAAACTGAAACCTTCGAGAAGCTTCACTGGCCTACTTACTAACTTTGGACCATGATTGGGCCCAAGTAGCAAAAGACTGAATTTGGCCACTGTCAGTGTGACATTGGCCCGTTTCCTATGCACTGTGCACAGTGATTGAGCCCTTGTTTCCTTGTTTGAGAGGTATGTGACCTTGGCTTTCCCCAAACTTTCTGACTTTGTGGTTTTCCCCTTTCACCTCCCACGCACCCAACTGTGATGGGGGTGGGCACGGCAGCTCTGTGCAGTGTTGGAGCCTAAAATGGGAAAGAGAGAGTCGATTAAGAACAATAAGCTTGAGTCATCTAAAAATCAAAACAAAACAAAAAACTAGAGAAATCAGGAAATGACGTGGAGTGTTTGTAACACCTTGTATTATGAAATGACGGGGCTGGAGAGAAGCACACTTCTTTATTCTGTTTTACAGTTAAGGTAACTGCATCGTATAGAAGTGCTACTAGATTAGGCACTCGAGAGCACAGGGCACAGGGTTGCAGCCTCGATCTGATTCCCAGAAACTCACTATAGGGCCAGTACTTACTTCTGATGGACACGGCCTGGCCCAGCCCTTTCTAGGACAGCACAGCCTTGGAGATGACTAGTTTCTGTTGCCTGTGTGGTCTCCTGTAACAAATCACACACCTACACCAGCCTCAGTTTGTTCATCTGTGACGCACAGAGAGAAGCGGCGTATGTTCCATGGGTTATAAAGATGATGCAGAGAAACTCAAGTAGTGTAATTCCCAGACACAAATTATTATAATTATAATAATAATTATTATTATCATTTCATATGTTAGACCATTGTTAAATAGAACCATGACTATTCTACTCTTGATTTTTGCATAATTGGTGACTTTTCTGGGAAAATGGGAAAGAAAGGATAAGAGTGTCAAGTTTGACTTTCTGCTACCGTAATTTCTTCTTGCCTCCCCCACAAACTTCTGGGTTTATTCTTTCCCGAAGCTGCTTCCAGATTCTCTTCTGCTGTTTTTCTCTACTAAATCTAGCAGGGCATGACCAGGGTAGAAGAACTCAGAGACATTCTATTGAGAGTATAGTGAACCCATCATAACTGTCTAAAAAGAGATAATGGAAAAGATAATGTTTTCAGAATATTTGTATCATTGGTACTTATCTTTCCTACTAAGGACAAATAAGACTTGCTTCTCCTCTGTGGTAACTCTCACTACTAAAAGACTATTCAAGTACAATCGCTGGTGCAATCTCATGTGGGTGAGGAAAGGTACCAGAGTGTGCCCCGCTCTTCCTCATTGGTAGCATCGTGAACCAGAGCAGCATGACAAGGAGCAGAAGATACGCTGTTATTAGTAAGATAATTGCTAATGACTACAATAGCGATCGGTGGGTTTAATTTAGTTTCCGAAGAATGTTAAAATATGTTTTTGATTCTTCATTTGGTCTGTGCAGGGCGAGTGTTTACCCAACTGCTGAAGCAGGGACAGCTTTTCCTTCTAGAGAATGTGTGGGTCCTGCCGAAGTGCTGTGACTATCACTGCATTGTGCCTCCGAGGCGTGGAGTCCCTGGTCACCCACCACTGCTCTCTGGAGGGATCTCTGCCCCCACATGCCTGCTCTTCCTTCTCGATCACTGTCTATGTCTTGGAGCATCTGGCAATGGAAGGCTCCTATCGACAGAAGCAGGGAATCGGCAAGGCTGGCCCAACCCTCCCTCTCTGTGGACAGAGAAACATGGAGAGGATTCAGCTGCGGTCAGGAGAAGGTGCCGAACTGAAGCGGTCAGAGCAGCCATGGGAGGTCATGCGGGAGCTGGGACTCTGAGTCTGCAGAGAGCATCTGAAATGAAAAGCCATCTGCAGACTCAGGTGAGGTCGCCACAGGGGGCGATTTGGAGGATGCTGAGTGACCACAGGCCTGCGGCTGCCATGCGTCCTCTGCGGCCTGAGATTTCTGCACAATGACTGTTCCTGTTTTCTTGGAAGATCCATCCACCTGCTGTTCCTGGATGCCCATAAGATTTCCGTCTCTCTTATTTCCATGTGTAGCTTTAATATAAGGACCCTATTCCTAGAGCTTGAGTGAACAGAATTTCTTCTCCATTACTCATCTGAGTAACACTAACGCAAAGGAAGAGGCAGCTCGGTCCGAGGGGCAGGTCTTCCAGCACAGAGGGGAAGCCTCTCCGGACACTGGACTGGGCCTGAGTCTCTGCCTGTGGCTGGGTTCAGCCTGGTGCCATGGGGCAGTCCGCTGGTGGTGGCTCCTGAAGCCTTGTGCCTGCAGAGGGCGCTCACACATACTCATTTTCAGTTTTTCTCCTATGGCCAGGATGCAAGTTTTGATGTGTGTGTGTCAGTCAGCCTTCTGTGACTATGACAAATCAAATTAAAAAGACGAAAGCCCTATTTTGGCTTATATTTTCAGTCCAAGGTCACTGGCTCCAGGGCAGAAACGAGATGGCAACAGGCCAGAGTAGGCTAGATAGTCACTCCACAGTGGTTGGGACATGGAGGAGGCGGGACCAGAGCCTCACCATCCCCATGTTCAAGGGCACGTTTCCCACCTAGAGTGCTAGCTCTTCCCCACCTATTAAGGACTGCACCCCCGACAGTGCCTCGGGCTTTGGGCCAAGTCTTTCACTTAAGGATCTTGGGAGTCATTTATTGAAATGGTAGCAGAACAAACTGTGTTGTCTTACGGCAACACAGCACAGGCCACCCTCACTGTGCACAGTACCACAGGACCATAAGAATGTCCCTGCAGAGTGAGCTCAGTAACCAGGGCGATTGCTCTGGACATTTAAAGAGTAGTGTAGAGGGGTTGGGGATTTAGCTCAGTGATTAGAGTGCTTGTCTTGCAAGCACAAGGGCCTGAGTTCGATCCCCGGCACCACAAAAAAAACAAAACAAAAACAACAACAAACCCCCCAAAACATAAAGAGTATTGTAGAAAGGTTAAAAACTCTCCAAATGTGTACTATAAGTGCACAGAGAAATAAAAAGTAGCGGACTAGTATGTATTTAGTATAATTTGAAACATTAGAAACTTTGAGAATTACTGTTTTAATTCATTGTAACTAAATAAAACAAACAAATAAAAACTGCAAAAACTTTCCAGGAGTGATCTGCACAGTGCTTGCCTGCTTCGTACTGCATAACTTACAATCCAGAGTGAATGTCTTTTCTAAACCCTAGAACATGGCCAAACACACTCCTTTCTGTTTGGATCACTTCCTGCATTTTAGTCTTTGTTTTCTATGTTATGAAATAGCTTCGAGAGGTCCTAGAACATAAAGTTCTTTTTTGCTGGCATCCTTCCCTCTGCGACATCTTTGTCCTCTTTGTCACAAATGTTGCCCTCATTTATGCCAATAAATTCTCCTTCACTACGTTCCTGGCTACATGTCTGGAGTCTCCAGTGGCGATAGTGTCAACATCATCAACACCATCCTGGTCAGCAGCTTCTTTGAAACTCAACTTTCTATTCAAATTTCACTTCTACTATCATTGCTTGTCATTTATTTTTCCATTTTCAACTTTACCGCCCAGTTCTTTCTTTTCATTGCCCATTTTCGTCCTCATCAAAATACCTTGGCAGGTTTGTAACAATCACTTGGCCACAAACACGAGGGTGTGTTCTGGGGCCCTTGAGTCTGCTCTCTTGGTCTACAATCCTTGTGCCAGAATCATGCTCTCGAAAGTTGGGAGGCCAAGTCGTTAAGAATGTGGACCTTTGAATCCTGATTCTGACACTGTGGAACCTTGAGCATATTACCGTACCCTCTTTGCAGTGTTTTTCCCATTTATGAAGCACCCATCTTTTTGAAAATGAGACAATCTGCGAAAAACATTTTATTCTGTACCTAGACACATAGTAAGTGCTCAATAAATCATACTGCTTACTACATAATTATGGAAGGTTAAGATTGTCACCAACTTCCTCCTTTTAGCACAACACCCAGGCTGCTTCTTATGACTTTGGAAACTTCTTCTCCTTATGACCCAAGATGCGGTGTTCATTCTGGCCACATTTCATTTCAGTGGGATACATAAGGTGTGACCCTAAGGATGATTTACCCTACAAGCAACCCTCCAAGGACCTGGACACACTCTGCAGCTCCAGAACAAACAAGCTAACGGTGATAGAGTCCCACACGCCTCCGGGGGACACAGATTACAACCCAGCACAACGACACCATTGTTTTCATGTCCTTAGAGTACATGAGGTTTTCCCGGCTTTGAGGAAGCCATTGACTGGCAGGTTCTTGGTGTCACTCCAGGTACTGTCTATGGTAACTGGAAGGACGAACTCAGCGTTGACTGATGGGAGGGATCGTTGCTCTGTAGAAGGAAACTACCATACTCTTTACTGAGCAGCTCCATAACCTTCTCAAAACACAAGGATTGTGGGAGGCTGAGGCAGGAGGGTTGCAAGATTAAGCCAGCCCAGACAACTCAGCAACTTACCAAGACCCTGTATTAAACCACAACATAAATGGGCTGAGGACGTAGCTCAATGTAGAGCTTGCCTAGCATGGGTGAGCCTCGGGGTCACTTCCCAGTACCACAAAAACAAACAAAAACCAAAAACCAAAAAACCCACCACCGACAACATCTCCCCATCCAGCATCCCTTAGAACTGTCAGGTAGCCAACCAGGAAAGTGACAGGGCTGTCAATGACATAGACCTTATACAAACTTTGTTTTTCACTTCACTTTATGAAGCAAGGCTCAGAAATCCCTTTCAAGACTCACTTTGAAGAGCTTCTTGGCCTTCCCACGACCTGGCAGTTTCATCTTTCAGAGAATCCAATGTTATCCGGGAATCCTCAGAGGTGGGGATTTATTTTTAGTGCTATAATATTTAATTGGACGTTGTTTAGTCGAGCGACTCAGCAGAATGTTGCTTCCTTGCTGTTTCCCATTAAAAAGTAAAAAAATGAAAGCCAACATCTGGATTCTTTTGCTCCTATCTTTCTGGTTGATCAGGAGGTATTTCTGAGATAGCTATCAGGAATTAAAGGTCTCATGGTATTTCTGGGCAAATCCTGGTTACACTACAAAAAGTTTCTAATTGTCTTTAAATTGAAGATAAGCTAGATTGAAAATAGCATTATAAAACCTGTGTTACAAAAATTATATATAGTAAAAATTTGTGTTAGAAGAGCTTGATCTCCAGCACCCCCCCAACTGTGTTATAAACATCTTGTTTTTTGTTTTTTTTGGGTATTTTTGGTCCTGAGAGTGAATTCAGGACCTTGCACTTGCTGGGCAAGTATTCTACCACTGAGATAAATCCCCAACCCCTACAGCTTAGTTTAAAAAAAAATGTGAAATTTACAGTAAAATCCCCCAAGGGGCTCTGGTTCCTCTCATCTCACCCTCATCTCCTTCGTCTCCCAGTCAGAAGAAACTACTGTGCAGAATTCTGTGATTATCGACTCCTTACACTTCTTTCTTTAACTTTAAATTTTATTTCTAATTGACACATAGCAATTGTACATATTTACCAGGTACAGGGGGACATTTTGAGACATGTATACAATGCACAGTGAGCAGATCAGGGTAACTGGCACATCTGTCAACTTAAATATTTGGTATTTCTTTGTGTTAGGAACATTCAAAATGCCATGTACTAGCTATTGTGATGCATACTTTGAACTGTTGTCTGCTGCGGTCACTCACACTGGTCATGAATGCAGTTTTGACCCTTCACATGAAGGACTTTAATCCACCTGCTTATGACCTTTAATTTCTGTGTGTGTGTGTGTGTGTGTGTGTGTGTGGTGTGAAGCAGTGGTTCAAATAATTTTTTAGCAAATGCACTACTGTTTCCCATTGATCTGCAGCAATAGACAAATCTGTAGTGAATCAAGCTATGTAGCATGAACAGAGACACCTGGAGAGGGATGTTCAGCCCAAGGCTGGTGGCCACCTGACCCTGTAGAGCTTCCTTTCCAAAGACAGCCCACCCCAGTCCTTTGCTTTCCTCTGTGTGGTCCTTTGCTTTCCTCTGCGTACACCTGACTTACCACCTCTCTTCAAAGCCTGCACATCTGCATGGGCATCGGGCTGACGTAGGTGGCTTCTGCCTCTGATTCTGCCTCCACGGCCTGCCTGCTAAAGGTTATTTGTGGTCTCACAATGAATTGCTACCTAAGGAAGGAGAACAACTCCTCTCAAGCGACACTAAGGAAAGTAGCATAAAAACTGGAGAGGAAATTTCCTGGAATTGAAATAGAGTTACTACTCTCAAGAAGGAACTTTTAGAAACGGCATGCAGATTCATATAATAGGTACGAATTTTTAAGAAGGAATTGTCAGAGAAAGGAGGGAAGCGGAGCGTGGGGTGCCTGCCGAGAACTTCTTTCAGGGGTGAAGAGAGAGTGTGTTGGTGCTGGTGACATCTGCAGGGGGATGGGTGGAGCCCACCAACATCGGGAGGTGGAGGGATGGAGGCGCTGAGGAAGACGGGCTGAAGCACACCCAAGCAAGTGGTGACTGCAGAGACAAACAAGGCAGAGAAGAATCCTTTCCCTCAGAGGGTAGTGATGCCCATCACAGAATGCCCCAACCTGTCCTGGATGAAGCAGCAGCTCTGGACTCTTTGAATGACCAAAAATAGCACCTTCTGAATACACACTGGGAAGCAGATCTGCAGCCTGACCCTGCAGGCAGGGAGTCATCAGACCAGGCCAATTCAGCAGTGCTGTGTGTGTGCAGTCTGCATCTTTACAGGGATTCTGAATGTCAGGGAAAGCTGGAGAGGGTGCACATTTCCCAGAACCCAAGGACAGCAGCATTCAGAGGCTAGACTGGGAGCTCTCTATGGCTTTGTAGCTTAGACTGACCTCTAGTTCACAGAGATCATCCTCCTGCCTCAGCCTCTCAAGTGCTGGGATTACAGGCATGGTCCACCATGTCCGGAGAGATGGATCTTAAGAAGATGCAAACTATAAAACATGGACTGGCCAGACTTCTCTGTCTGTGGTCTGACAGAATTACAAGGAGGACAGGTGTGTAAAAAAATTGAGCCCTTTCTCACAGCAGCTTGTGGGGGACCAGGAACATTAGGACGATGATCAGTATCTCCTTCCCAGCCACTGGCAGCCAGAAATGCACTCAGGTGGATGACGAATGCAAGTTTCATTCCTTCTGTGAGAACCACGTGGCAACAGAAGTTGCTCCTGATTGTCTGGGTGAAGAATGAAGGGGTTGTGT
Source organism: Hystrix cristata (assembly GCA_004026905.1). Taxonomy (NCBI): domain Eukaryota; kingdom Metazoa; phylum Chordata; class Mammalia; order Rodentia; family Hystricidae; genus Hystrix; species Hystrix cristata. The sequence continues at coordinate 2,681 of PVJO010017593.1, read as the reverse complement.
GGTCCACATTGGGGACAGGAACAATGAGGCTGAATGAGGCTTGCACGTGAAGCAGGTGTCTTGATCCACAGCCGTGTCCGCCTGTGACTGGGTGAGGGGCAGTCCTGTTACTAACCAAGGAAAACTAAGGAGAGAAACATGAATCTGCTCGGAGGCGGCACTGTGGACACCAATCTGAGCAGTCTCAACTTGGTTATTGTAAAAGAAAAAGGAAGGAGGGATGTTCCTGCTTGACTGACCATACTCTGGTGTCTCTTTGTCTCCGCCCAACAGTTGGGAGAATCTGCAAACTTTTCCATCTCAGTAAAAAAGGTGATGGCAGCCAATCTGTTGTCAGAAAGCCCTTAGACAGGGTTTAAGGATCCCGGGACCAAACCCCCCAAGATGGAGGGTCAGGCCACCTGCTGTGTTCCATTATGAAAAGCAGGGAAGGGGCTGCGGAAGGTGCTGAGGTTTTAGCCGAGAGTGAAGGAAGCGGAAGTGAGATGCCTGGAGCAGATTGCTGAGAGAGGTAGGCTGTCTGCTCTGAGAGCTTCCGCTTCTGAGTCTGAGTCCAGGTGGAAGTAAGAACTGTTAAGAGTAAAAGTAATTAAGCTTGGACCTCAAGAACTTGACCGTGGAGTTGCAAGCGTGTGACACACAGCAGGAAATGTTTGGGGAGGAGCCCAGAGGTCAGGGAAAGTCTCCCTGACCAGGCACATGGCCTCTGCGCCTCCATTTGTGGGGAGTATTGAGGTTCGACAGTGGCTTGAGTTGTGCTGGGTGGGCCCCTGGGAGTCTCAGCTGCTCGTTTCTCGTTCTTGCCTGCAGTTGTCAGAATAACTGTAGAATGTACTGGAAACACAATGTGCTGGGGTAGGGAGGAACTTCCGGGACAGCCTGGGCTTTGCATCTCTCTCTCGGGCAACAGGATGTCCTTCCAAGCTTTGCCCAGTGGTCCTATTTCCCTGAGGCACATAACTCAGGCTTTCCGGGTCCCTAAGGGCGCTGGCAGTCATGACTCCACCTCCTAGCTAGGGCAGACTTTGGGGGTGGATGGAGCCTTGGGGGACTGGCTCGCATTGGAGTCCTGTCTTCTTTTGTCCCTTGCTGCCATCTATGATGACTCTGCTTCATACAACTTGTTTCCTGTATGCACATCCTTCTCCCAGGACTCAGGCGAAGGTGCTCCCTCAGCCCAGGATGCCATGAGTGGCCAGTGTTCAGACTCCTGTTCTTGGTGGGTGGCAGAGTAATGGCCCTTGTTATCTTCCATGCAAGGGAGTCTTCTCTGGGGATTGGTTATTAGTGAACTTGCTTCATAAATAAGGAGTGCACAGAGGACGAATTGGAGGAAGCATGTAGCTGGGGCAGTGGACAAGGGAGGGTCCAGCTGCTGGGGAATGGAGTTGGCAGCCAGATGTGATGTGTTCTAGGTGAAGTGGCTATGAAGCTGTGTACCCCTTCCTTTGATTTTGTGAGCTAACCTCACCAAATGCCCCTTCCTGAGAGGAAAGGAAGGAGAAGGGAGGGATGAGTATGCAGACTGGGGCAGCCAGTCAGACCGCTGCAGGTGCATTCTAATGTGCTCCTCCCTCAGCAGGATGGCAAGCAGCCCTTGCTTCGGGGTTGCAACATGTAAAGCCCCAGAAGGAGGCGGCTCATATTTATACACCAGGGCAAGCGTTTCTTAAAGGAGGTGCAGTAGAAACTGAGCAGTAGCGAAGCATCTCTTTTCTTGCTGGCAGCACAATCTGCCACCAGGAAGACGTAGAGCGCTCTCCTTGCAAACGGCGCCTGCCTGAATTTTCGGTAATTAATCATGCATAATACCTTAAACTCCACATGGGTGGCTGGCTGAAAACCCTCCAGGGACAGCAGCCTTTGGGAGCTGAAAAGTCAACTCCTACTCATTTAGAGAGTGAGAAATATCAGAGAGCGGCAGTTTTGCCTGCTTTGAATGTCAGTATCAGTCACCAGGCAAGCGTGTGATCTTCGCTGCATCTTTCTGTGGTAATGACATCAGCAAGCAGCAGACCCTAAATAAATACTCGACTGTGGTACAGTATCTGGTAAACGCGGGTCATTCTGTGCCTTGGCTGACTCCAGAATGTTCTCAAATAGGAAGATTGACCACCATGGTCTGCCTGCTGGGACTTGAAGTGTCCAGTCCCACCTCGCACTTCTTTGGTCGTCTTGGTAGTGACGATGGTGGAGCTGATGATGAAGATGACGCCTAACACCTGGATTAGATGCCCACTTCTCTTTCCTGACGGCTTACAGAACTTTCGCCTTTGCGATTTTTACCTTCAGGACAGGGCAGTGTGTGTGCATGTGCGTGTGTGTGTGTGTGTGTGTGTGTGTGTGGTGGAGAGGTTAATGAAAGGCTTTTCTCTACACTTTCTTTGGCTGGGTTAAGAATTAAACCGAATAAAATAGATCAACAAGAAAAAAATCACTTTAATTTTGTACGTATGAATGGAAGGCCAACAAAAAGATGAGACTCGGTGAAGGGCCAGATGACTGAGTCTTGCACAGTACGATGAACTAAGGAAGGGACAGGAAGTTGGGATGGGGGCCTAGAGCCAAATTATGTGCCCGGTGTGCTGCTAGGTGGTGGGATCTGCACTTCCGGCTAACGATACAACTTCCCAAGCCATACTGATGGGTGCAGAGGCATGCAGATGTGGTGGTCAGGGGAG